>MU224531.1:304910-318787 GCA_018584345.1 Thuja plicata
GAAACAAGCAGAAAATTAGCTCTTCGTCCCAACTGGTTCTGCTGTCCAAAGTTGAGTCGCCAAGTGTGTAAAGTTTTAACCTCTTCCAGGCTGAGAATACTGTTGTACACACTAACAACAGCAAAAAAAATGTAAAAAGGACTGAAAAAAATCAGTCACTAGTCCCACCGGGCGTGCCAAAACTGTTAGCTCTCAAAACTGCACCCTGTTAAGCTCACAAAAACTTAACCTTTTGGAGAAACATGGAAACACTCTTGGGCTGTGGGTTTCCCAAGAACGGAGTGAATCTACGGGTTCTAGGCCAGTTCCTATATGATGATCACCTATTTGCTTTTTGAAAGACTGAAAACTGATGGGGAAAAGGGATAGAAGGATTGCATGAAATGTAAACAACTGAAATGAAATCTAAACTAAGGTGATCCACCAAATTTTGACATGAAAACATAACACACACAGAACTAAGCCCTGGGTCAACTAGCTGAATTGGAGGTAAAACACAAATCTCTTGTATAGGCATGCATTAATATTTCATAACAAGGTCATGATTAAACCTGTTAAGAAGAAAAAGAATTCATAGTTAACAGCTCCACATGTAAGACACTCGTTACAACCTGCAGCAAACATACTCTTCTGCAAGTAGATGCTACAAATGGGACATGATTAAAAGGAAATAAAATCATTCACAGTTAACCCATCAACCATCTACAACGCATACAAACAAGCAGAAAAGAGACAAGGCTGACACAATTCAATAAATTGGTTCCAAGAATTTCAAAACTCTGCATATTATTTCTCATAATGAGTTGCAGATTTATGCACAAAATACACCAAGGACACAGAAAATGTCACAAAGCATGCCTTCCTGCATAATCAGAACTAGTTACAAATGAGTCCTCAACTCATACTTATGCATTTTCAAAGCCAACTGCATTCTGAAAGCAATAACTTCTGGGTCGGATTTGGCCTGTCCAGCCACCTTTCAGCCCTTCAAAAGTCTGCAAAAATAAAACTGATGACCCAAAAGTCATGCCTAAATAATATCTACATAAATGCTCCCTCATAGAAGCAGTCTTATCCCTGAAAAATCCCATAAGGAGCTTTTAGAGAATAATAACTATCTGCTGACTTTAACAACTGCAATTTCTGATCTTTTAAAATCTGATTTTTCCAGCACCCGAGAAGAATCTGACATCATTCTGTCTCTGAAAATATCTTCGGGAATAAAACAAGGATTTCGCAATAAACATATGAAATTCCCTGCTATAATTAGCCCTGTGCATATTTCAAAATTCTGAATCTCTTTCTCCTAACCGATATTGAAACAAATCTAATCTCATAGATCAACAGACTGTTCTGTGCACAATTCCCTGCAATTTAGAACCTTCTGATCAACTTGGAAGCACTATAAACTGGGCAAAATATCTCTCTTTCATCTGAAAACTTGGCAACTTGGGCTCAATTATGAAAGCATCAGTTCTGTCATTAATTCTACATGCTGTGAACCTGACCAAAAACATGTCACACTGTGATTTGTTTATCTGTCTTACATCTCAGCTACTTCTTTTGCACTGTGATCAAAATACAAGCCTGTGATTGGTTGCCGAGAGATTTACTCTGTCATATCAAAAAAATGCCGCTGCTTTTAGATTCTTGGATCAGGCGACTGCGCGACTGCATTAAGTCTCTTTGTCGCGGGCCTCTGTCACTAACCATGGTTCCATCTCAAGACATGGTGACAATGCATTTTCTTACCTCTGGCTAACCTGAGTTACAATCTGGCGATCACACGACATAAAGGAAATCATAGTCGCGAGAAGTTAACATTAACTCATCATTCTTTCTGAGACTTTGCGACTAACTGTTTCCTTTGACCTCTTGCGGTTATCGCCCTATCGCCAAATGCTTTTATTTTATCTGAAGACTATGCGACAATGCTCAGTCGCCCAATCGCGGGATAAAAGTTTTGAATATTTGACTTTACCCTAACAGGTTATATGCGCCCTTTTCCACTTCTGATGACCTTGCGACATACCTTAATCGCTAAGTCAGAATGACTTTTCTCTTTAGGCACTTTTGTTCTCAGACTTCGCGACCACCGTCAGATCCTCTGAGCTTTTCATCCTACGGCCGTCGCTTAATCGCTAGATGTCCAGGCATACCCTTAATACTTTCTCCGACACTGCGACTGAGGGAAAAGACTTAGTCTCACTGTCGCTGCATCTGTTTCCTTCTTCTGGCGACTGCGTGACGATACCTTAGCATCCACTCACCTTATGACACATGTCACATAGTCGTTGGTTCATTTGCTGCATATTGGAAAACTGAGTTATTATCTGCTCTGGCGACATCCCGACTATACTTTACTGCAGACCACAAACGGTTAGTCGCGAAGTCTTGGAAGAAAACTATTAACCGCCGTCTCATTACGAGACAACGCGACTGAAGGCATGACTTAGCATTTAACTTTGGCTTTATCTGGTGACACAGCGACATGACGGAATCGCGAAGTCAGAAGACATTTTGATAACTGCTATGAACCTCTCGCGATTACCTGACTGAGTGGTGGGTCCCTTCTGCATAAAGCCTTATAACAATGTTATCTTGCGACTACCCGACATGAAAGGAATCGCTAAGTCTCAGAAGACAAAAGGAATATGCTATTTCATTTTGAGACCACGCGACTGAGGAAAATGCGAAGTCGGGAAAACCTATGAAATATTCGCTCGGGGTCACGCGACAAGGCGATTGAATTTAAACACATGCTTTAAGTGGATGAAAAAGGTAACAACGAAATAGAAGTGCCATAACTGAAGGTTTTGATTGTGATTCATTTGTTGCTGGCTGTGCTCTTATTTGGTACAAACCGCCATGAATAATGAGGGTTTGAAGGATTTTCTGGTCTTTCTGGAAAGATTTCGAAGCCATGATCTTCACTTTGAAGTTTTCACCATGCTCTTTCACACTTGATATGTTTCATTTTTCCTATGATGCAATCAGTAGAAAAAATGAGAAACAGTATGTTTACTGAAAGTATTCTTTGCATACTAATGACAAAATAATGTCATCAATCTCCCCCTTTGACATTACTATCAAAAATTGATATGTGCAAAATACTAACAAAATGTTAAGTATGTTCAACATATATAATCCTTAGTCATTTCATGAATCCCCCTATGCATATGCCGGTATATCATTATACTCCCCCTTTTTTTGTTCTTTTTTTGTACTGTATAGTTTCCTATCTGTACATATCATTATTTTCCCCCTTTTTTGATATTAAGGGCAAAGGTGTATACCTTATAACTTATCAAAAATGTGAGAGTGTGAGGACTTCATGTCCTCCATCATCTTCTCCCATTGGTCCTTCAGGTTGTCTAGAGCCATGTGCTCGAGTATGATTCTTGAATGCATATCGTAGATGCTGTCTGCTACAGACATCCCAGGGGTGGCTATAAGTTGTCTTGCTGAACTGATATGCTGTTGAAGTAGTGTTAGATTTGGTATAATTTGAGCTTGGAGCTCAGTGACCTCTTCCTTGAATTGTGTTTCTGCTTCCCACAGTTCTTGTCTTAACCTTTTTATCTCAACAATCTTCTCATAATGCAACTTTATTACATTATCCTCGGTGGTTAAGCTTTTAGCACTAGTAGCTAGATCAGAATCTAACTTTGCTATTTCATCACTATGCTCCTTAGTGAATTTGTCAAGTGTGCTTAATTGTTGGATCAAGGAAATAGCTTCAACAATTATTGGATCTAATTCACTTATGAATTTTGAAAGCTTTACCTTGTTTAGTGCGACTCCTTGGCTGATCTTTTCAACATGTTTGTGCTGATATTTTTGCTCTGCTCTCTCCTCAATTGTCTTTTCTGCATCAATGTTCTGCATTGTAATGGCCTTGGTGAGAGTGGCTAGTTGATCAAGGATAAGTCTATTATGATCAACATCAACATCGGGTACAATCCGATGCAAGATGTCCCTAGTTGTTTCTAGTACCATGGATTCTCGATGCTACTTTCTTAGCTTCTCCTGTAGTGCCTTCCTTTGGCATATTTCACCATACTCTTTAAGTGCCTCATAGTCAAGTGTAGTTGGGTCAGATTTGAGTATCTCAATGATCTCATCTAGAGTGACTTCCAACTTACTCTTTTTGGATTTCTTCTTCTTCTGAGTTTCACTTGAATGTAGAACCATAGCCATCTTCTTGGATTTGTCTATTTTTTTGGATGAAGTAACTTGTGGTGTTGCCTCTTTTTGCTGCTGTGCTTTGGTGTCAGCTTGTCAGTTTTGAGTGGACGTCTCCACATCAACCTTTACATTATCTGTAGCAACTTGTTTTGTTACCTCAGCAATGCCATATTTTGGTTTCGCTCCTTCATCAGTATCCTCATGTACTTCATCTTCCTTTGTCTGTCCATCCTTCTTAGTAGTGTCTCCATCTATTTGCTTTAAATCTCCTTCTATAACCTTGTCAGTTTCGGTTACAGTATGAGTGTCTCCGATGACATTTTGTTCATCGGTGTTGTCTTTCTTTCCTTCATCCCCCGCATCCTCGAGAATGCTTGAATCTTTGTTAGGTGATTTGTCTTTTTCTTGAAGTATATTGATGACTTGCATCAATATTGACATGTTGCTTGATATGTTCACCTGTGAAGTGTCAAATGTTGTGTCCTGTCCGTCGGTCTTGTTCTTGATAACAGTGACATCTTCATCTTTTTGTATTTCTTCTGCCGGATCATCGATTATGTCAATGACTGTGTTGTCCACAATGTTGTCCATAGTGGTGTCTGGCCATATCTCATCTGCAACATCCATATCCTTGTTGTCTTTGGTGTCCAGTTCCTCCTTGTCCAATTCAACATCTGTGATGATGATTGGTTCTGTGCTCTCAGTAGCTTGATCATCTTTGATTTCCTGATTCTCCGTTAGAGCTCTCTGTGGCTCAGGACTTGTATCCTTTTTAGGAATGTTCAATATATTCCTCTATTCAGCTTCACTCTGACGGTCTAACTCTAGTAGATGTCCTTTTAGCACTTGGTAGGCTCTCATCTTCGGTGACAACCTTTTGGAATGAGACTTCATCATTTCTTTGATTTCCTCCATTTTGGATTTGGGATGCATGACTGATACTAGGGCTCTTTCCCTGATTTCTTTCTCGGAGTGCAAGGCAAAATTCCATCTTGCTGATAGCCTGACTTGAAGTTCTTTGGGAATTTTGTTTGCCAATTCTATAGGGAGGTATTTGTATATGCACATTATCTTGATGATTGTCTCCTCAATCTTATTTTGATCCAAGGGATCCAATTTTAACCATCTTCTAACTTTGGAGTCAGTAATTGATCCTAATTTGATCATTTGTGCACATACCTCATCAATGGTTTTAGGAATCTTTTTTTTTCCTTGTGAACACCTTCATCTTGTTTTTTGTCCTCAATATCTCCCCTGGTTCTAATGAACTTTCTTCTCTTTGTTGGCCCTCTTTTCTATGTAGCCAATTTCCTTTTGTAGGTTCTTACTTGTCCTTTCTTCAAGGGTGAAGGACTTGAGTCCTTAATTGTTTGGCTTCTTGTCCTTGAAGCAACTTTGGTTCTTGTCTTCTTTGCTGGTGTTGGTAATGGAGTATCTGACTCTGTAGACTCAGAGTCATTTACCTGCTCAGCCTCACCGACGGGTGACTGTTCTTCAATTTCTTCCTTTTGTTTAGTTTCCTCCTCTGTAATCGACAGTCTTTTCTTCAAAATTTTAACCATTTTATCTTTCTTCCTGTCTATTTTATTTACCACTAATCCATTTTTTATTCTTGATTTGGCCTCCTCATAAGTTCCAAACTTTGGTTGTGTCTTGTCTAATGGTTCATTTATCAATGCATCGATTGCATTGGATGCTTGATAAATATTTACCTCATATTCCAAAGGTTGTAACCATGATATCCTTGGTACAACAGGCTTGATGTATGTGTGTTCAGTGTCAACCATGAAACATATATCATTCTTGAATTTCTCAATAAGTTGCTCAAGGATCCTTACTCTTTTCAACATTCGGTCCTTGAATCCATTAAAGTACTCATCCATAAATGTTTCAATGTTGTCTCACAGTGATGTTATGTATTCACTGATCTGTATGGTGACCGGTCTTATGGTATCCCATTTTACATCTCCTACTAATGGAAATGATTCTTGGAAGTAAAATAAAATGCACATGATAAGTGAGCCAAACTTACATGTATTTGTCTTTGCATTTCTGATTGTCCTCAGGTTTTCTTCTAGCTGGTTAAGTAGAAGCTCTGACAGATCCAACTCAGTTCCTTTCTTTACAATTTTATATGCAGTATCCACTGCTCCGGATGCTATGTTGTCCATCTTGCTAGCTTGAAAGAATTTGTATCCTAGGACACATGCTCCAAATTTCAGCTCAATATCGGTGATAGTGGATACCTTTAATCCTCTACCATCACACTTGGCTCCTATGTTCTTTTCAATCTCAGCCTTGGGTGGGTGTTTCAATTCCTTTACTTTATTGGTTACAGGGCAACCGGTGAATGCATGAATAACATCTTGAGTTATCATTTTAGGCTCATCCAACCATAGCTTGTGATTGTGAATTCGGCTCAGTACTAACCGAATCCACTCGGTTTTGAATACCTTCGGGAATAATAGGGAATTAGTGAGCCCTTTCATTTCTATGTGTTTGTGTTCATCTTTTATGGATCCATCCTCATTACATAGCTTCTTGAAATCTTGTTCCACCTCTAAGTCACCAATTTATGCAATCTTGCAGTGGATGTATGCTCGCACGTCTTCGATGAGCAAAACCCTAGCTGGTATTCGCGAGAATGCTCCAGCATTGTCGGGTTGTGATGCAACCTCAGGGAAAATCTTGTAGTGGGGTTCCTCACAGGTAGAGTTCTTGATAATTTTAACCTCATCCTTCTTGATGTTCTTCAATTTGGTGGTTCTTGAGGTAGTGGCCATTGTTTAAGATATTTTAGGGCTTTATGAAAAATGCATAAAAAAAAGTTCTCGATTATCGTAGGAACTTATTGTTTACTCTTGTAGTGGCCACTGATCCGTTTGGAGTGCTCTGGGTCGAGTTGAAGTCAGTCTGTACCTAAAATTGCCACTGAATGGATTGACATCCTTCATCAGGGATCAATGCCACCAGCAGATTTGTCCACCCCCGTTGCTGCAGGGTTACACTTATATCAACAATTCCTATGGGAAAAGGCTCAGTGGGGTTTGGAAAAAGAAAGATTACAGAGAACCATTGATGAGCAGGCTCATCAACTTAAACAGAAAATAGATCAGGTAGTAGTATTGGAGGAAAGGCTTCAAAAGATAACTGAACTAATTCCTCAGGCAATGGCATGTAGATCTCCATCCCCAGTTTATACCTTGTTCTTAAGAGAACAATTTGTCAATTTTCAGATGACCAGGGTTGTAGAGGGGTTGAATCCTTCTATAGCAACTCCACATGAATTTTACGATGCTTTCTAGTCGGCCCCAACGACCATCAAAAACTTTCTATGTGAGTTGTACTTGCACAATTTTGCAGTACCTAATAATCATGAGTGGAATTCTCTTTTGTATATAGGGGATGTTCAGTTAAGGGCAGTAATGTCATGGGTTCAAAATGAAATAAGAAGAGAACATCAGGCTCTACCATATAGAAACAAGGAAATAGATATTTCGTTAATGATTAGACCTGAGGTACAAGATTCCAAGAGGACTTATCTTGATTGGATTTCGATTACCCTAAATCCAAGTGGAGCTCAAAATGTTAACCCAGTTATGGAGCAGGCATATTCAGATTGGGAACAACATTCATCCCAAAGTATTGATGATGCAATTTCAGCATGTAGGAAAAGGTGGATGGGAATGTCACATGATCTAAGAATCAGGGAACCACATTCCCCTCAAAACTTAATCCTTACTGCTCGAAGGGTTCCACGATATATATCAATGGGAAGAACACTCCAGAATTATTGGATTCCACTAAGGTTCCAGCCACCTCTATTCCTGCAGCCTTTAATGGCAGTAAATGAATCGACAGAGGATTATAGCACAACCCAGGAAGAACAACGGTGGGAAAGGTTGCGAGATACTCATGGATACTTTGACCATGTGGTTAACGAATCATGAGTCAAAACTGCCAGTGACTTGAGGGTACGAGATCGGGTTTGAAACTTCATAATTGCTGGAGGTCAGAAATAGATTAGTAGGGGGGAATGATGAGCCAATCTAATGATCATCTTTTGATAACACTTTTTGCCATCTTTGTGATAAAGTTTACTTACAATTGATACTTGAACTTATGTTTTTTTTATATATTTTATGTAAGAAATGGACATAAGTAGGAAGTTAGATGGTGAAAAGGTTATGAAAGTATGACACTTGGAACATATGATCTTATATAAAATGAAGAAGTAATATAACTAAATGAATGGTTCCCTTTTCTATGCTATGTTTGAGGGTAGTGTCCTTCCTGTAGCTTATGTCCTACAAGAGCATTAATTAAGTTGAAATACTTTCTTCTAAATTTTAGTGATGAAAATATATATATGTGTCGAAGATGGTATGTGTGCGGTAATCCTTTTTGCAGGAATTAGTGGAGCAATTCTAGAATCCAACAGAGTGTCACTGTAGAAGTAAAGGTCAGGTTCTTTCACCACAATCCTCGAGCTGAACCAATCAAGAGCACATGAACCAAGATAAGCGTCATTAAAATATCTTCGCGGGATGGCTGGGTCAATACAGTTTCCTGTTTTATGCCATGCGCGGATCTAGAACCATTGTGTGCTACATTATGGGATAATTTATTGAATAACTGCCATATTCTGTTATGAGATATTTTGTACTGATTACAATCCTCATCTAATGGAGTAATCCTAGATTTTAGTTGTAAGTTGTAGTTTCCCTTTAAATAAGATGACTGCTGAACATTGAGCAGCATGACGATAGAGATAGAGTTAGTATTCCAGTATTCTGTTGTAATTTAGCAAAGAGAAAATACAATCTTGTTTTCTGCATCTTTTGTAATCCATGTTTTATGAATAAGTAATGAGAGCTTCAATGTATAGTATCTGAGATCTTGTTCATTCATGCTTCCGTGGGGGCCCACACGGGAGGTGAATCTAATTCATAGTTGAGTAGGTTGCAAGTTATTTTAAATAAGTAGGTTGCAAGTTATTTGAAGCAAGTAAGACTCTGTTGGTCCTGCAGCCATTAGTAACAGTACTAACGGTTGTTCCTGCAGCAAAGCCAGTTAGCTAGTTCTTCCTATCCCAGCAGGTTCCTTTATCTTTAGATTACGCTGTTGATATTTCAGTTCCTAGTTTAGTCCCATTTCAATTATTTTCCATTTACTATAATGATGGATTTTAGAATGGATTAGAGCATATAATTTACAGTCACCATTTCAAGTTTACGCTCCCTGGTCAATAATTTAATGAGTTCAATGTATTGTTTCTATTGGAAAGGATGCATAATCCTTAACTACAAAGGTATTATAAAGAGCAGTCAGTGGGGTTCCTCACAGGTAGAGTTCTTGATAAGTTTAACCTCATCCTTCTTGATGTTCTTCAATTTGGTGGTACTTGAGGTAGTGGCCATTGTTTAAGATATTTTAGGGCTTTCTGAAAAATGCATAAAAAAAAGATCTCAGTTATCGTAGGAACTTATTGTTTACTCTTGTAGTGGCCACTGATTTGCTTGGAGTGCTCTAGGTCGAGTTGAAGTCACTCTGTGATGCTATCTTTGTTTGCTCAAATTTCACTCTCGTCGCTCTGCTCTGCTCGCTAGTAAATAATGAAACCCTTCTGTCACACTTTTATAGATGTTTGCACTAAAAGTGAGTCATTAATGCTCAACCACTCAGTGTGCGAATACGGAGTCAATGGGTTAAGCACTAACTTCTCCTTCAGTGACAATGCGATGCTTCAGGGCAGTCGTCTAACTTCTTGCTTTTACCGATGGGTTTCATTATTTTGTGAAAACAACTTATTCAACTTGCTTGATTACCGATGAGTCTCGGTTTACACTAGCAACTTTGCTTTTACATATTAACCGAAGATTCTTGGTAAGTGTAGGTAGTTTCAGCTTTGAGCGTATACCGATGGATTTCGATATGTATTGCCCGATGGAATAGTAGTCACAGATTTTAACAAGTAATATCATGATGCATCTTTACTTATGCTAATTTGACATTTTATCAACATATTATGGAACTGATGTAAAATACTACTTAGTGTAATGCAGTTCCATACTTACTTGTTCTGCTTAGGTGGGGGTGGTGATGTCACCAGATCCATTGAATGGGGTGTCACCAATTGCATTGCTTGGTCCAACTTCATTATTTTTCGAAGCTTTTCTCCACATTTTGTCTCTCATTCTCCAGATGTCTTCAATGGTGTTTCCATTGGGAAATTTGGTGGTCTCTGTCATTCGGTCTCTGTAGTCTTTCTTGAGATGACCAACTTTTTGACAGTGTAAGCATGCCATTATGGGGTTAGTCCAACCTCTAGACTTTCTTGTCCACTGTCTCATACAATTTGCAGCAATGTGACCAAATCTTCCACATGCTGTGCAATTTGTCCATGTGTTGTAATGCCATACATACTGGTTACCAACTCTTTTCGGTTGATAGGTAGTTTCTTGACCTTTCAACTTCCATGCTTGCTTTTTCTTTTTCCAGCATTCAAGAGTTGTGTGACCATTCATTTTGAAAGTAGGACAATATTTGTCCATGTAGATTTCCTTCTTTGGTTGTTTCATCTCAGACTTACATTCATAAGATTTCTGTCCTTTCTTGTTACATTTATAACAAAATCCTATGAATGAAGATGTGGATTTAGGAATACCTTTCATTTTTCTCCTGCATACATTTGATGCATGGCCTTGCTTTCCACAGTGATTGCATGTTAGCTTTCTTGGTCTTGGATTTGCAGATACATTCTTTGGATCAACTTTATTGGGTGATTCTCTATTCTCGGTATAGCCTAGACCGATATTGTTGTTGATTCTTCGTTGCCCATCAAGAAAATCATCCATTCTTTTATTGCTTTCTTCAACTTTCTTGATAATTTCATTATGCTACTGTTGAATTCTGAGTTTTTGTTTCAACTTTTCATTTTCTTCCCTTAGCTCACCGATAGATTCTATTCTTTCAATGAGTTCAACATTCATTCTGTTTGCCTCTTGAATCATAAGAATAATCTGATTTGTAATCTCATGGTGATGTTCTGTTAATCTTTGTATTTCAGATTCTTTCTCTTGTAGCTTTTCAGTAATATTCCTTCTATCATCAATAGTTAGTGTTCTTTCTTGCTCATCTTGTCTAGCACTGTTCATGACATCAATCATTCTTACCATCTATGTCTCTTGACCGATTTGCATATATTTCACTTGTCCAGCCAGATGTTGATATATTTCATTTAGGCTTGTGATGCTTTCTTCTGATGTGTCTGATACTTTTCTTGTATTTGATCCTGAAGACTCAAGGAAATCTGGTATCTCTTCCTCATGGTAATCGATTTCTTTACAGTGAGATGCCATAATCTTTCTTTCATCTAACAACTGTCTCATCTCGATTCTAGCTTCTTTATACTACTCATAGAAAATATGAATTTGTAGCTTCTGATTCTCAATACTCTTGTCAAGTTTGTACTTCTCCATTGTATAATCTTTTCTCTTAAGCCTTTAAGATTTTCCAATAAGAGACTTAGCTCTGATACCAATTGTTGGAATTAATGGGAAGTATGTACTGAGAGGGGAGGGGTGAATCAATACCTCTAAAACTTTTGTATCTTTTAAACTTTATCCTTTACATAATCAATTGTTTATCCAACCATTTTCTCTATACTACCTTGATGTAAGATTTATCAATTCGTAAACTTAATCAAACATGTGAACATTCATAGAAACATTCATGAAAGTAATTGACACATAACATAAGATATGATAAAGCAGAAAAATCCTGTTAGGAAGTAAAAACTGCGGTGGGGATGACACCCATAAATTCTTCACTATCTGCAGATTGGAAGGGGTCAGTTAAGGCTTACAATTTGATCACTTCTGATGATCTACCATGTTAAGAGTATCTGTGGAGACCTATTAAAGTCTACTCTGTTAAGAGCTTTAGCAACACTATTTAGTGTGCACCCAGTTAAGAGATTTACAATTGGATGGTTAAATCCACCTTCCTTGAAAGGATTTTTACACTTTGCTTCACTTGTTAGAATGTAAGCAAATTACAATTTGACCTAGTGTATGCAATATCCTATTGCTGATTATAGATCCATTTAAGATTACATGTATAATTATATCACCTAATGTGATTGAATAATACCTCTGCTACTTGGTAGCCTCTGTTCTTGGTTCTTGATAACCAACTTCACTTTTTGTTGTTCTGGTTCTTGAAACTTTTAGTCTGATCGATAGATGTGCTCGTAGGCTTCATTCATCCTCTCTTTCATTCTCACATCATCTATAATGAATGATTACAAAATCTATTTATAAGATAGATTGACCTAATCAAGTTTCACGTAAAATAATATTAACTCTAAGATCATAGGTTTACAACTTTACCTTGATCTCCTAGTCTATGTGTTTTAAATCAGTTAGACTGATTAAAACACTTACATTAATGTTTCTTATCCCTAAAGAAATGGATTTAAAAAAAAACCAAGACTCTATAAATAGAACATGACTGTTTTATCTGACGTGGAAGTCAGATCCACTTTTTGTGGGCTGCAACTGACTTTCGATTTCCGTCGGTCGGTTATATTCTGAAGTCAGATAGACTGTCTCTCGGTGTTCCTTTCTTGAATTGTCTCTCAGGTTCCTCTTTGACTGTTCTCTCGGTTTGCACTATGACCTGCTCGTCGGGTTCCTCTTTATTCTTTTCACTTTGCATTTTCAGTTTACACACAAAATTGTGTCGTTAGTTTTCTTTGTACTTAGCAGTTTTCGGTGATCTCTGATATCTGTATTTTTGGTTTTCTATTTGTCCTGTCTTTCAGTGTATGTTTATCGAAAGTGTTCTTTGCATACTAATGGAAAAATAATGTCATCACTCATTAACAAGGGATTGCACCACAAACTTCTCCCTCACGGGGAAGAACTCATTAACAAGATATTGCACCTCGAACTTCTCCCTCATAGAGAAGAATTCATTAACAAGGGATTGCACCTTGAAATTCTCCCTCACAGAGTAGATCTCATTAACATGTATAAGAATCACTGAAGCTAAGACTCTTTCTCAGCAAGAGAAACAATCTCACAACTTTGATAATCACAATAAAATACATTTGGCTCCAATGTTTAACCAAACAATGAGTTTTTGTAGTCACACTGCTTCACGAGCTTGCCGATCCTCTGCAAAGGACTTGGTACTCTTCCTCTGCAACACAAGATCCCTCTGAATCTTCAAACACTTGCATCAACCTTCTGACATATTAAAGTTTAGGACTGTCCTCGACCTCATCCAAAATCATCCTTTATTTTGGAGCTACCAATTTCAAATTTAGATTGACTGTGTAAATATGATCTATGCAGTTGAAGAGTCTCCCTCTGAATATCATTTCTTCCTCTTTGAAGAAATAAATCATAATGAAAAACTGTGTAGGTGCTTCCTCTTAAATGATGTTATTGTTATCAATCAAGTATGCACCCTAATGCTGAGAATGAAAATCAACATGTTGGTTGTATTTCGTGCTTCGGTTGTTTTGCCCTGTTCCTTGCCTTTTCTCTGAAAATTTTTAGGTTTCATGCTTAAACCCTTGCCCAAATTGTCAAAACCCTGCTAAAACCCTAAGGCATAATGTTAAACGATGCATTTTGAAACCCTTTGGCCATGTCTTCTTTTCCTTCGTTACCTTTTTT
>MU224532.1:12680-26478 GCA_018584345.1 Thuja plicata
ACTATTGTTCGATTTACATTGTCTCCTGAGTTTTTCTTGTTATCAACACCTAACAACTCCAAAACAGGAGTCATTTCTTTTTTCCTGAATAACCTGACAAATAATTGTGCTTTTCCAATCAGACTTTAACTTTCAAAATATTCATCCTAAATCTTTTTGCATTATTTTTTTTATTGTGCTTTGAGGTACCAATTCGTCAGATGAAAATTGACTGAAAAATGATTTTTCATTCATCTCCATCAAATTTTCCATATCAAAAGGTATATTTCCACCAATTTGTTCCTCTACTTGAATTGCATCTTCTTGAACTTTAACAGGTTCATCTTGATTACATTTTGTATAACCTTTCATTTTGTCATCCTTTTTTTAATCAAATTTTTTTAATCTGTTTCTTTTATTCCCCATTGCACAAATTGTTCAAATTGAGAGCTTCGATTCACCTGCATACAGAAAACCATATACTCTTGATAAAAAAATTAAAAATGATATTGATACTTGTTCATAAATTAATATTCAACAATGGTTTAATTAAACACAAAAAAAAAAAAAAACTAAAATTATAAAAAATACAAACCTCTTTGATAATTTTAATTCGTAGTTGTCCTTTAATTCCAAAAGATACACCTTAAAACTATTAAAAAATGATTTTCCTCAAAAAAAGCTTATTTTAATTCGCAGTTTACAAAATTATCTATTTTTTATTTTAAAAAAAAAAAGCTTTAAAATATGAGATTGAAGGGTCGTGGTCGCATGGTGACCATGTTTGGTCAGCCTTAGTTTCAACCGAACCAGGTCCGTCCAAAATAGGTTTGGCCAAAAGTGTCTATGTGGCATCCCATGTGGCAGCAACACAAGCAAAAAATGAGATTTTAAAAAAAATGTATGTTTGGAGGCTATTTGCCCCATCACAATTCAACTTGTTTTAAAATCTAAAAATACCCTTTTGTAGAGCTCGGAGTCTATATTATGGTCATATAATTTTTATGGTGTTTTAATTACATATACTATATTGTAAGTTGAAAAAAATCCAAGTAGGTATTTTAACATTGAAGAACATGCTCGTTCGAAAAAATAGCAAATCATGTCGGAAAACTTTACAACTTATATTTAACACTAGAGGAGAGAGTCCTCTTCAAGAATATGTAATTTTTTTTGTATTTGGTATAGATTTACTACGGCAAATGTGGAGGGAGAAAAAAATTATTAATTTTGGGTAACTCTGACTTTGAATAGTTATAACAAACAAAATATATACGAAAAACTAATCTTTCTTTTTTTATGCACTAGTTGTACATGTCATCTAAAACATATTATGAAATCAGAGGAAAAAAAGAATATTTGCATATATTTAGTTGGAGGGAAGTAGACCCTACATTTTCAACATTTTTTGAGCAATTAAAAAATGGACTTCAAAAATTAAAAAACTAGCTCAATGCTTATTCAAATTTTTTTTAAAAAATTCTAGCCATAAACTACATCCAATTTTGCACATTTCATTAGTTTACATCATTTTCGAATTCTAAACACAAATGCCACTTTTATGTCATTAAAGTTTAACATTTTTACATGTCGTGGGCCTCTTCCTTGTTAATCTCTAAGTTCTGTTGATGATTAGTGACCAACACTTAGTCATTCACTTATGTAGTTTTAGTTGGCTATCACTGTGGCCGAGCTAAAACTATGCAAGGCCGAGCAACATTGCCGAGCAGTTTTCAGTTTGCCTAGTTACATTGCCGAGCCGAGTAGGATACAGAGATGTTAAGTGTCGAGCGACAGAGAAGTCAACTGCCAAGTAGAATAGTTTTTGTATACATGTCTAGAATGATTCAAACTTCGAGGATAAGTGATCTAGATGACTTATATAAGCTTTATGGGCTGACTTATGTATGCATTTAATATTTTTCTATGGAGTTAGTTATGCATTTAATTGTTTTATCCTATGCATGATCTATTATAAACATTAATTGTAATACCATCAAGGTATGGGTATTAGATCTTGATTGTTGATCTAGATCTCACTATCAAACTTGAATAGATATATTAGATTGCTTCCAAACCCTATTTTAAGTGTGTAAGAAGAGAGAAGATGAAGTGTGTGGTGATTGCATTTTGAAGTGAAATGCACAGAGGGTTATTTTGTTAAGAAGCAGAGATCAAGAAGAGTGACAACACAGTGAACAGTAGAGTAAAGTTATATCAGATTATGAGATCGTAGAAGGTATTGGAAAGAGGAGATTCATCATTAGCATCAGAGTGCATAATGAAGGATCAATACTTGAGACATTCTAATCATTGTATCAAGTGAAAATCTCTTAACAGAGTGGTTCTAGCAGACCTTTCTTTATTTCCTAACAGAGTACTTACTTTATTGTAAGTTCAAATCCTTTCATAGGGTAGATTGTAATGAGCTTTAGCTCTTAACCGGGCAGACCTTTAACAGGGTAGATTACATTTTTTAATCAACATTTGTAGCTTTAACAGGCACACTTTATTACTGCAGTAGTGGAGAATTTTGTGGGTGTCATCCCCACCCCAGTTTTACCTATTTGGGTTTCTAGGTTACCAAGTTCTTGTGTTATGTGTTATTTATTTTATTGTGTGGATGCTATCTGAGATTACATTAGATTCATATATGTATGAATGTGGATCAGTTTGTTTTAAGTGTTTAAATTTGAAGATCTGATTTACCCCCCCTGTCTCAGTATCTTGCTTTCCCATTATTGTATTTCCAACAATTGGTATAAGAACTTAGTTCTCTAAAAAGGTCATGATCAGATTTAGAATACAGATCTTAAGATGGAGATCTACAAAATGGGTAAAGTCATTGACAATCAAAAGATTGATATTCAGCTAGCACTACAATAGCTTGAGACAGCAAGACAAGAATTAAAGAAGTCCTTGACTGTAAGGAAATATTTGGCTAAACTAATGAATGACACTCATTATCAGGAAGAGGACACCACAAATCTATTTCAGAATGGAGATTCTACTGAGAGTGATGTAGCAATACCAGATCTACTGGAAAAGAATAGTGCACTATGTGAAGAAGTCAGAAAATTGAAAAAGGAACAAGAAGCCCAATCAATAAGAATGTGTGAAGTTGTTGAACAGAAAAAGAAAGCCAAAGATGACAAGACTATGGCAAAAGAAGACAAAAGAATGATGACTACTAGACTAGATGAAAGAACACATGATGTACAAACAATGACAGTCAATCAAGTAGACTTAGCAAATCAACTACTACTTGTGAATCAGGAGATCAGTAGGAAAGACTTGGAGATTGTTAATATTAGATTTGAGAATAGTCAATTGAAAGATGAATTGAGATCTGAGAAAGAACTTAATAATAGAGTGACTGATCAGAGTGCAGCTATGAGCTACTTTGAACAACTAGTGGAAGCATCAAGAAGACCTAAAGATTCTTCTGGATTAGGTCACACTGAACAACATACAACCACTGAAGATGGAGAATCATCTAAGATAGGTGAAAGAAGTTATGCAAAGCCAAGAAACAACAAACCTATTTGCCACAACTATGGGAAACCAGGTCATACAGAAAACATTTTCCGAAGCAAGAATGGTAAGTTCAATCCAAAAACTAACTTTAATGGTTACTACGTACTTTAACTATAATAAATTTGGACATCAAGCACGTGAATGTAAGATAAAGGCAAGAAAAACACCTAGACTCAATGGTAATTGCTATATACTATCACAAATATGGTCATAGAGCACAAGATTGCAGATCTAAAGGTAAACAATAATGGACATCAAAGGTACAAGAGAAATCACCAAGAAAAGGCAATACTTATAATTGGGATTACAATACATGGCATATTTTTCATTACTATGGTGAGTATGGACATGTTCTAGAAAATTGCATAAGGACACATTTTAGAGGAAAGTCTAAAATTTGGATGAATGGAAGCCTAGTTTGTCACAGTTGTCAAAAAATTGGTCATACAAGGAAAGATTGTAAGACTAGGGTACCTACTCCTACAGTTGAGCAAATTAGAGCACAGATGAACAAGACATGGGTTAAGAAGTCTGAACCATGCAATAGTGAAGCTAGTGAAGCCGAGGTCACCCAATCCAATGGATCAGGTGATCACATCATCTCCAACTAAGAAAAAGAGGTATGTAAGGAACTGCATCTAAAACCTTTATCTTACATCAGTTCCTAACATAAAATGTACCAAAGTCCATATTTGCATATGTTAAGATGCACCGGGACATATTTTGAAGACAAATGATGAGTTGAGCCAATTGCACTATAGGTGCTAAGCACCAATCATGGACACTAAGGTTGAGTTCTTTCGTGAGTGCTGAGTTTTGTTGGTCGAGTAAGTTTTATGATGGCCGAGTTTAGTAAGCCAAGTGGGATGCAATTTGTGTTAAAGCCGAGGATAGCTGGCTTGCACTAACTCAACGGGAAGAAAATTCATTGCTTACCTACCTTGACCTTTCAAAGTCTATAAAGGATGAACAGTTGACACTTCTTTTTTTACCTTGCAATTTTTATTGTTTACGGAGCGATTGAAGTAATTTGCAGAATTGATCTTAACGAAGTTAGCATCGAAGATTTCATCAGCGTGCCATCGGCAATCCTAAGGTGAATAGTGTGAAGAGCTACTTGTTGAGGAACTTTGTTATTCATCTTTCAAACCCTAATTTCAGGATTATGGCTGCAAGTTCTTCCACACCAGCTAAGAGTATGAAGGGAGAACAACAACAAATTTATTTAGTACGGAGTGATGAATGTGAACCTCTCAACTTTCGAGCCATTCCTAAAAGTGCAATTCAGAGTGATTTAATGGGAGCCCTCTCATCCATTCCACCCAAGGTAATTATGATCCATGATGTTTGATCATGTTATATGGTTAAGATTAGTGAAGTAGGTGATAGTGAATTAAGGAAATCCTACAGCAAATTGTATGTCAATGGAGTTTTGAAGGGAGAATTCAAACATTTAGCCGACAAAGGGTTAACTCATGCCCTAGATTATCCACAAGGTTTCAAAGATGAATGGATTAAGGTTATGCTTAGCTGAGTTCATGACATGTGTATGTGGTTCGATAATGGATTAGTCAAGATCACCAAAAGGATGATTCATCGAGTGACTAGATATCCTATAGTGAATGGGAAATAGACAATGAGAGATAATAGCAAAGAAGAAATTACACTTAACACTGGAGCCATATGGAACAATAGAGGTATGACTATCTCTACAATTACAGACCTAGAACTTGATTTTAAAGTAAGAGTAATAGCACATAAGTTCTATCAGTCGAATAGATTGGATAGTGTTTCTTGTACAACCGTTGATTAGGCATGCAAAATTGTTAAGAAGAATAATACATATGATCTTGCCAAGCTACAACAGACACAATTAGATGAGAACCTAGCATCAATCAGAAAGGCTAAAAGCTCATCATGTAAGTTTGGCTCCTTACTAGTCTGTATCTTTTTCTACATTCAAGATACATTTCCTACATTGGGAAATATTGTTTGGAAAAATGATAGACCCATTACAGTTCAGATTAGTGAATGTATTGAGAAACTAGGAAGTAATTTCAATAGAATTATGGGGAGCTATTTTGTAGAATTCAAGAAGAGAATGAGATTAAGGACTAGGATTCCTAAGTCACTAGTGGAGAAGCACTATGAAGAAATATGTTTTCTAGTTGATACGGATAACACTTATATCCAGGCTGTGGCACCTAGAATAACATGCTTAGAACCATTTCCATATGAAATTAACATTGATGAAGCATCAGCTACCATCATTACACTCCTAGCTAAGGCAATTGATACTATAGCAGAGAGATTTGGAAATTTTGATGAAGCTAAAGCTAAAATTTCTAGAATCTTGAATGAGGGAACAACAAAGAGGAAAAAAAAGAAGATTGTGAAAAATCTGAAGAAAATGGTTGGTTTAGGTAGTGATGAAGAACCTGGGGATGCACCTTTAGGCCTGACCACTGGACAAGGTGAGGATATATATATAGAAGAGGAAGTGAGTGCATCAGAAGAGGTCACTAAGAAAGCTAAGGGCAAAAGACCATCAATTGTCATAGTAACCAAGCCAAGCAAAGCTAAACCTAAGGTTACACCTCCTGCAGCTAATCGTCTGAGGACTAGAGCATCTAATGTTACTTCTCCAGCAGATTTACAAACAAAAGTATATGGAAAGAGGAAGGTTGCAGAAAGTAGTTCTGGAAAGGAAGCTAAGGTTGCTCCTAAGGCTGAGCCGAGTAAACCAGCAAAAAGACCAAGAAGGAGACTAAAATTGGGGATAGATAGTGATGAGGAAAAGATAGAAATTGATGAACCCAGCAACATACCTATAGCACAATTCAAGAAACTAGCTAGTATTGATGAGGTATGTGACACTTTGAGGAATTCAATAGGGTTAGCAACTTTCAAGTTCATTAAGTATGAGAAATTGAATAATGTGGATAGGGACAAAGTTTAGGAAGCACTCTTGGATATGATGAGTACTTTCAAGTTAACTCCTATAGAGATAGGAAACCATGTGCCGAATGAACTATATGATTTTCTGTCAAGCAAATGGGTATTTTCACTTACCACAAAGAGATAGATCAGGGAAGGAACTCGAGCCCAAGTAATACTTGAGTTAATTTCAAATCAAAGAGCCAAATTCATTCAGGATTACAAGAATAGGTTTTTTCCTAAACTCAGAGGCTATGCTATTCTGAAAAATGATATTGAAGGTGTAGTACAGTAGAGCACAAGGATTTGGAAGGAAATCTTTGGACTGGCCATTCCAAAAGATAAGAAATCTAGTGAGGGGACATCCGAGCAAAAGATAAAAGAAGTTGAATTGAAGAATACCCCTGAGCCAAAGATGACTCAAGATCAAATTGCCATAGAACAGGACAAGACCAAAGTTGCATTAGACTCAACTAATTCTATTGATCTGACTGCAGACAGTCCTATGGATTTTATAGTTGATGATCCAAGCAATTTGAATGCCAAGGAACAAGATATGTCGAGTGGTAAATACACTGATTTGCCTATTAAGGCAACTGATAGTAAAGAAGGAAAAACCAAAACATCTAATGAGACAATTGAAGTTGTCAATGATCAGAAAGGTGAAGAGAAACAACAAACAAATGCACAAGAGGTAACTTCAAAGAATCCACCTATTTTAGAGGTTGTGAAAATAGTTTTAGATAGTGGAGTAGTGATAACAGATACTATTGATAAGCCTAAAGAAGAAGAGGTAGTGCAAGTGTTGGTTGATCTACCACACTCTGCATCATCCACTCCCACAGGTCCTAAAACTAGTGGTATACCAAACCCACAGACAATATTGATAGAATTAAAAGAGGCAATGGACATTGACACTATCACAGGAAAAGGTATTATGCAGTCAAGCATAAGTTCTCCAAAGTTGAAGAAAAAGAAAGTTCTGAAGAAGAATTCTAAAATTCTAGATGTAACATTAGATGAAGTCATTGTGATTCCACAATGGGATACCAATGAGTTATCTTTTGAACAAATAGGGACTCTTCAAGAATTACTTAAGAGGAAGAAGAGACAGGAAGAGACGAAGATCAAACAAAAGCAAAATAAGGTGTTGCATGACATCAAAGACATATTTGCATGACATCATAGACAACAATGAAAAGCTTCTAAAATGGTCTAGGAGAAGATTTGAGAGCAAAGTTATAGAGAAAATCTCAAAAGAGATTGCAACAAAACAGGTTGAACTCTCTATTCTTGTAGAAACTTTAGAGAAAGTTACAGCCAATGTTTATTCTTTGTACAAAAAATTATGTGATGTTGAATTTTTTCACAAAGGATAATCTATAGCTTGTTGAGAAGCTATAGTTAGATTTAAGATCAACTAGCACTACTTTGGCTACTTCTAGTTCTTTACATCTTACTAAGTTGATCAATGCACAACGGAGAATAGCTGAGCTTATGGCTGAAGATGGTTGGATAAGGGCCAAATTGATAACTATTTAGACAAGCCTGTTTCCTCACTTAGAGGTAATATAGAAGGAACTTTCAATTGCAAAGGAGTTATCACAGAGCAGTGCAAATCTATCAATTGTAGAAAGTTTAGTTAGTCTCTGCCGAGCTAGAAATAAAATTGGAAGTTATGAAGATTGCTAAGGAAAACTGGGATACTACATTTGAATCCACCCTGCAGCTTCATAAACCATTTTTGCATAAGTACAACTTAACCCCACCAACAATCAGTGACAAAAACAAAGGGGAAATTGGTAAGGAAGTTGGAAAGGATACAGTATGATACATCAGTACATAATAGGTACACTTGTATATAATTTTTTGAAGGCATGTAAACTTTTTTGTATGAATAATACTGAATATATTCCTAGGGGGAGTACTTAGTATACTAAGGCAATATTTTGATGAAATGAATAGAAGTAATGATAAGTGTGTTTTTACCACTAATATCAAAGGGGGAGATTGTTAATCTCTAAGTTCTATTGATGATTAGTGACCAACACTTAGTCATTCACTTAGGCAGTTTTAGTTGGCTATCACTGTGGCCAAGCTAAAACTATGCAAGGATGAGCAACATTGTTGAGCAGTTTTCAGTTTGCCTAGTTACATTGCCGAGCCAAGTTACATTGTCGAGCTGAGTAGGATACAGAGATGTTAAGTGCCGAGCGATAGAGAAGTCAAGTGCCGAGTAGAATAGTTTTTGTATACAGGTCTGGAATGATTCAAACTTCAAGGATAAGTGATCTGGCCGACTTATATAAGCTTTATGGGCTGACTTATGTATGCATTTAATATTCTTCTACGGAGTTAGTTATGCATTTAATTGTTTTATCCTATGCATGATTTATTGTAAACATTAATTGTAATACCATCAAGGTATGGGTATTAGATATTGATCATTGATCTAGATCTCGCTATCAGACTTGAATAGATATATTAGATTGCTTCCAAACCCTATTTTGAGTGTGTAAGAAGAGAGAAGATGAAGTGTGTGGTGACTGCATTTTGAAGTGAAATGCATAGAGGGTTATTTTGTTAAGAAGCAGAGATCAAGCAGAGTGAAAACACAGTGAACAACAGAGTAAAGTTATATCAGATTATGAGATCATAGAAGGTACTGGAAAGAGGAGATATGTCATCAGCATCAAAGTGCATAATGAAGGATCAATTCTTGAGACATTCTAATCATTGTATCAGGTGAAAATATCTTAACAGAGTGGTTCTAAAAGACCTTTCTTTATCTCCTAACAAAGTGCTTACTTTATTTTAAGTTCAAATCCTTTCACAGGGTAGATTGTAATGATCTTTAGCTCTTAACCAGGTAGACCTTTAATAGGGTAGATTACATTTTGTAATCAACATTTGTAGCTTTAACAGGCACACTTTATTACTGCAGCAGTGGAGAATTTTGTGGGTGTCATCCCCACCCCAGTTTCACCTATTTGGGTTTCTAGGTTACCAAGTTCTTGTGTTATGTGTTATTTATTTCATTGTGTGGATGCTATCTAAGATTACATTAGATTCATATATGTATGAATGTGGATCAATTTGTTTTAAGTGTTTAAATTTGAAGATCTGGTTCACCCCCCCTCTCAGTATCTTGCTTTCCCATTATTGTATTTCCAACATTCCTTTGTAAAACTATGACACATGTTTGTAATTTTACCCTGGAGTTGTTTATGTTTTCACTAAACTCATTGCTCCTATTAAAGTATTAACAATGACTTTAACATGGGGGCATACGCTCTACTCACTTTTTGCACACACGCACTTTCAAAATATTTTCAAACTTAAAACTTTCTCCCTTTATGGATTAAAGACTAATCCTTAAAGCATGGATTTTTACCTTATAGGATCTCTTGATCCTTCCAGTTTAAATTTATACAGATCTCTTTCTCCCTCTAGTTTCAATTTACAATGTTTTGATCCCTTAAGGTTGGAAGGTGTCCTTAAGACTGGATCTCCCTGATGGGTTGACTAGTGAGTAGCCGCATTCACTAGGCAGTTCAACTTCATCTTTCCAGTTGCACTATTTCCTTGTGTGATTCATAATGTGACATAATTTCTCATTGGGTGAGGTAACCAAGCCCTTTCTCTTTTTATCTTTAACTGGTGATGTCTCTCTTATCATGATCTTGGGGTTGATAAAGACTTAAGTCCATGGAGGCTTGATGATTTCTTTGTCCGTTTTGATTTCAATAAGATTATCTTTTCTTCATTATCTCCTTTACCAAGAGTTTACATCGAGTCCATACTCTTGCTAAAGTAGGGGAAAAATGTATAGTCATAAAATGGAAGCACTGACATTGTAGACTAGTTTAGCCTTCTAAGTAAGTGGTTTGGGGTCATGTCCAGCACCTTGAATGGGTCTCTGACTTGGATCTGGCTTTTTCCCCTGTTCTGCCCCATTTCCCACTTTCCTCTAGCCTATTTCAGGCACCCTAAGCTGCAAACTAAGATTTTTGACCTCAGGGTCAAAATTGACCTTTCTGGGTCAAGGTCGACCTCAATCTTGACCTAGGTTAGAATCAACCTTTTTTTGACCCAAGGTCTAGATTTCAAGTTTCTGGGGTTTTCAGATATCGGGCTTCAGAAAGAGTTAATTCCTGCTTCTGGGTCGGCTATTTCGGTCTTCGAAGTAAAAATTATTAAATTATATTTAATATAGATCCTCTTCTAGGGATATAGGTCTAATTGGAATTTAATTATCCTATGTAGGCCTCTCTAGAAGATTGTGCCCTAGATTCATATATACAGAAGCCTTCTCCTCTCATTTTCTCTAACCATGAATCATCAACAATCCAAGACGCAAGAAGCAATTCAATCCTTCCAAATTTGATGCATGATCTATTGAAGTAAGAATCTACTATCAAGTATACAAACATTCAATTCATCAAGGAGATCCATTGGTAGCCATTGAAGGATTCAATCTCTATGGAGCCCTCTTGTAGAACATTTCTCCATCCACATTCTTCCAAGCCTCTTCCTATCCAAAGATCCATTCAAGAATGGTTATGAATATCTACAAGTAATTGATTTGAGACATCCATCATTCTACATTCTGAATTCATTTGGTGCATACACACTTGTGGATCCATAGATTCAAATTCACCACAAGGGTTTCCATACAAGCAAGGTGAATATGTTCATTTACTTTGTTTTATTCATGTAATTTCAATTATATTATAAGGTTAATTCCAAAACTAAGGTTTGACCAAGGCAAACACATCCCCCTAACAAACAAACCATTTTTCTTGCAGGGACAAGTTTGGAACAATGAATTAGAGTAAAGATTCGGATACCCTTTTTAGAAAACTATCAGGATCCGGAAATAGATTTTATGTCAGAGATTTTAGGTCAGAATCGGAGGTTGATTCTGCCCTAGGTCGAAATCAGAAATTCTAGTTCAAAGGTTACATATACTTTAGGGTCAAAATTCAATCTAAGCCAAATCTAAAAAATATTTATGAGTTTTGTTCATCTTTGCATTTCTACTCCAGATTCGGTTGCAGATTTTTGAGAAACTTAGTGCAGGCACCCGAAAACAACATTTTTGAGATCTGTAACATTTCGAGGTTAGTACTTTTCTGCAATTCATTTCAATTAAAGTTTTTTAATCTTCCTAAATCTATTTCACACATTCCCTTTTATACAATGGAATTTAGGATCTTCTTCTTTATTCTCATTTCCAATCAATTGATTCCTTTATGCATTGATCCTTCCTTTGGGGTTAATCAATTTGGATCCTTTGCGTATTTGAGGTTAAAAGGAACATCTTATCTTCCTCATACACACACATTACATATTTACCCTTTACATTTTGGTGACATCTATTTCTATATGTGTGTGTGTGTATATATACACACACACACATATATACATACATACATATATATGTATATATACATACATACATACATATGTATATATACATACATACATAGATATATATATATGTGTGTGTGTGTGTGTGTGCAATATATAATCTAATATAATATATATTTGCATTAAAATAATATTAAATTTAATAGGTTTTTATATTATTATTATAAAACATATCAAATATTGCATTTATATTGGTACAGGAGCACCTTGGCTAATCCCTAGTTCCAATTTTGGATGTGGCTTGTACTGGCCTTAGCCAAGTCAGCAGTGTTTATTTAGGCCTTAGAAGGTCTTGCAAGTTTGTACCTAGGTGGATTTGATTAGGATCAATCCAACCTAGTGGATTTATGTTTTGAGAGTGTTTAATGCTAGTTTAGCCTAAAAGTGGGAAATTGGGCCCAAAAGCCTTTAAGGCTTAGGTAAGGTTGGAAATATAACTAAAAAGTCCTCTAGGATATTTTTACATCCTTTCATGCTGATTAGAGGTCATAAGGATATATTTTAGGCAAAGATGCAAAAGTTGTCAAATGTTGTCATCACAACATTTGCAACTTTTAAAAGTTGCATGACAACATTTTCCAATATTGGAGTCCTTTCGATGTGGGATGATTGGTAGTTGGTGTAACTACCTATAATCATGGGAGAATCATATTTAGATATGAAGGATCTCATTTCCCAAGTTGGGATGATGTAATGTGAGATTTTGAATTGCAAAGATAGCTTTGTTTACTGAATTTTGTTGACAGTGGACTACGTGTGTGAATGAGAGTTGGTAGATGGAATGAATAGTAAGTTCTAGTGTTTCATTCATGTATTAGGGATATTTTAAGCATTTTTTGTTTAGATTGAAATTTTTTGTGAGTTCATTAGATTAGATTTTTAAATTGTTTTTTGAGTTGCACAGTTGTTGTTGTTGTTGGCATAGAAGATTTGAAAAAAATGGCTCCCCCATAGAATCCAACCTTGCATTTCATCATGGTCTTGGTGAATATGGTAGGGGTTCCACTGTATAGTTTAAATATGAGTGTAGGAGTCCAGGAGAGAAAGTTAGTTATTTTTAAAGGTAAGCCCTAGAAGAGTCCTATGCACCAGGTTAGGTGTTTTCCAGAGTTCTAATGGTTTTTTATTGTAGGGGAAAGATTGGGAGAATGGAACCAAGCATGTTTTCAAAAGAATAGAGGTCCTACATATACCTCTTAGCAATATTAGGCATTAAACAATCTAGTAAGATACATTTCTAAGTATAAATCATCAGACAACACCAAAATAGCCAAATTAGCCCTATTAGCCCTTAATTCTAGGAACCCACTGTATGGAGACCCTAGAACCCTAAGACCACCAAAATCATTATTTTCTTAGAAAAGGGTGTCAAAATATCCAATTATGTTTTGGGGTTATTTGGGAAAATTGTGAAAGAAGTGTGAAAAACTGACTGATTAGGGCTACTTGACCTATTAGGCCTAAAAGAGAAAATTCACTATTGGTCTTGAGATCATTTGGGAAAGCCTTGATGCCCTATTCAAATGGGATCCTATGGAGTTATAGAATATTACCAAACATGTATTACACCCCTTGCATACACTTGTGAAGTAATTGAGTAGAAAATGCACTTGGACTATTCCAAGAAAGAGTAAAGGATAGAGCTGAATGTTGTTGATAGATACCCCATGGTGAAGCACAAAAGTGACCAACTCATAGAGTGGTGTTGGAGAAATCCTAGGCTAGTTGAGAAAGGGCTTGAAAGATCCTAGAAGAGAGGGTAGGATCTTGTGAAGGCTAGGAATAGTTGTGTGCATAAATGTTGTCACACTTCTATGAATCATTCCATTCAAGGTTGCTCAAGAATGAGGCCTCAAATATCGATCCATAGCTCTCTAGTCATGGATGTGTAAAAATGTAAAATGAAGGCCCT
>MU224532.1:27451-65123 GCA_018584345.1 Thuja plicata
GAATTTTATTTAATTAAAAGGGAAGTTAAATCTTTTAATTAAATAAGAGGAATTTTATTTAATTAAAAGAGAGATTAAATCTTTTAATTAGATAAAAATGATCAAACCTTAGGAAATATTGAAATAATTGAATAAATTGAATTAATTACAATTTGATCAAGGAAATTGATTTGAATTGAAAAATTTTCAAAGCATTGATTCAGGAAATTGATAAATTGATAAAATAATAAATGGGGCCCAAAGTCTAGGCGACCATTTTAGGGTGCATACAATAGTAAGAGTCCTAGTTAGACTTGTGCAAGCACACTTTGAGTGTAGCTATCAGATTGGTAGATCAAAGACAATAAGATTTGGCTTGTTGTTAATGTTTCAACCAACAGAGTCAGTAGGAGAGTCTAAAATGGTGACAAATGAAGATCTTTCAAAGAAAGTGGATGAGAAAGAAGAAGAGAGTAGATTTCTCAGAGAGAGATTGGCACAATTAGAACACAAAGTGGACCAAGTGGAAGAAAAGACTAAAGAAGTCAAAGGTAAAGTTAAAGGGAAGAGTAAAGAGATAGCCTTAGATGATGAAGTGCTTGAAGCTGACCCTGTCCTTACTGAAGAACTACTCTTTAAAGCTCTAAAATACTTGAGTGGAAAAGGCATTGGAGGAAGTTTCTATATTTTGTGGAATGATGAAACTAGATGTAGTCCTTGATTGGATTGAGGGACTTCAGAATCACTTTGAATGCGATGGCGTAAGTGAAGCTCAGAAGGTAAAAGTGGAAAAGGCTAGAGTTAGAGGGTCTGCACTCACTTGGTGGAAATTTATCGAAGATGAGAGGGAAAAAAAGGTAAGAAAACCATAGCCACTTGGAAATCTATGGTAACCAAAATCAGAGAGGCCTATGTACCTGAAGACTATGAAATTCAGTTACATAAAAGGAGACAAAGTCTTAGACAAAAAGAGTTGGATGTTAACTCTTACACTAAAGAGTTTCAAAAGTTGTGCATGAGATAAATAATTTCACAAGAGGAAAGTGTCAAGGTAGCTAGATACCTTAATGGTATAAAATGGACTATCCAAGATGAATTGAGTCTAGTTACTTCTACCACTATTGTGAGATGCCACCAACTTGTAGCAAAGGTGGAAGAGAAATTGAGAAAGAAACAAGACTCAAAAAATACAAGAGGCAAAGGTAGAGGAAGAGATGGAAGAGGTCAAAGGAGTGGATATGGTGGTAGAACTTTAGAATCCAAGACTCAAGGAGAGACCAAGCTGACTGAACAGCAAGAGGGAAGTTCAATCAGAGGAAGATTCAATAGAGGAAGAGGCTCTAATACTAATTTGAGAGGAAGAGGTAATAGCCAAGGAAGAGGTTCCTACTTTGGAACTATGAAATGCTATTACTACAATTAAATGGGAAGTCCTACCTATAGGTGTCCAGAGAAAGGCTCTACTTCTCAAGGAAGTGACAAGAGAGTAAACTTTGTGCTAGAGGAGTCTAGTGGTGGAAGTAAATGCCCTCAAGTACCCTTAGAATCAGAGGAAGGAGAAAATATGATGATAAAGAGAATTACAATGATCAAAGATCCAGTAAGAGAAGAGCCAAGCTAGAGAAGAGCACTATTTAGAGTGAAGTGAAAAATGATGGGTAAAGTGTGTAGAGTCATCATAGACTCAGGGTCTACTAAAAAAATTGTGTTAGAGGAGGCAATTAATAAACTGAAGAAGAAGAAAATTCCACTTAGTAATCCATACAAGGTTACTTGGTTAAAAAAAGGAAAACATGTCCTTGTGAATGAACAAGAATTGGTGGACTTCTCAATTGGAAGATACAAAGATAAGGTATTATGTGACTTCCTACCCATGGATGCATGTCATATTTTACTAGGAAGGCCATGACAATTCGATAGACAAGCCATGCATTATGGAGCAAAGAATGCATATTCATTCAAGAAACATGGTGTGACTTTCAAAATTGAGTCAGTATTGGAAGAAGGAGAAGTGAAGGCTGCAAGACCTAATGTTCTATTTATGAGTGAGATGGAGTTCCTAGAAGGTATAGAGGAAGGAGAGGGTGTAGCACATGCTTTGGTTTTGAAGCCCAAGGAAGAAGATGCAGAAAATATAGTCAAGAAGACAAAGACTCCTATAGAAGTCCAAGAGTTTCTTAAGGAGTACATAGACATTGTTAGAGATCAAAAAATTGCAATCCTACCCCCTAAGAGAGCTATTAGTCACCAGAATTGACTTTATTCTAGGAGCTATCCTTCCTAGCAATACTTCTTATAAGATGACCCCTCAACAAAATGAGGAAATTGCCAAACAAATCCAAGAGCTCCTAAACCAAGGCCTCATTAGGAAAATTATAAGCCCATGTACCATTCCCACTATCCTAGCACCCAAAAAGGGAGGAAATTGGAGGCTATGCACTGATTCTAGAGCCATTAACCGAATCACCATTAGGTATAGGTTTCATATTCCTAGGATAAAAGACCTAATGGACTATTTAGGAGGAGAAAGATACTTTACAAAGCTTGACCTAAAGAGTGGTTATCATTAAATTAGGGTCAATGAGGGAGATGAATGGAAGACTACCTTCAAAACCACAGAAGGTTTGTATGAATGGCTTGGGATGCCATTTGGGCTATCAATTCCCCCATCAACATTCATGAGGTTGATGAATGAAGTACTCAAGGAATACATTGGTAAGTTTGTTGTAGTGTATTTGGATGATATACTAATCTTTAGTAGGAATAAAGAAGAACATTTAAGGCATATGCAAATTGTTTTTAAGAGACTACATGAAGAAAAGATTATGATCAACTTGGACAAGTGTGAATTCCTAAAGAAGGAGCTAGTGTATCTTGGTTTTGTGTTGTCTCATGGAAACCTTAAGATGGATCCAAGAAAGGTAGAATCCATCATCAACTGGCCTACCCCCAAAATTTCAACATAGGTGAGAAGCTTTCTATTATGCCCTGCATCCCCGTCCCTACATTTTGTGTGCAAAATGTTGGGTCCCCCCTTTTTTTTTCCACTTTGCTTTTTGCTGCGGCTTTGCCTTGTCTTTTCTTTTTGCTTTCTTTCTCTGGGATTTTCTTCCCCGGAGTGTGTCATTTCCTTGGTTTGTTTTTTTTTTTTTCCCCTCCGGGATCCTGGATCCCGGAGGTTGCCTTTTGGTTGGAAGTTGGATTCCGGACTCCGGGATTGTTTGTAATGATGTTCCTAAGTCTTAAGAACATCATCGTAAGGAATCCCTGGGCCCGGAGTCTAGATGTTTTGCCTAACCCGAAATCTTCGGAGTGAGGAGGATTACTTTTTACTGCGGGTATAAATAGACTCGCCTGTCATTATCACACTTACCGCGATTAAAATATTTGAGCACTTAGATTGAAATAGAGTGATTTTCAAAGCGATTAGCAGAGCAGTTACAGAGAGATTTGTGATAATCAAAGCTTAACACCTTCTACTATTCTCAGACGTACGCTAGTGCTCCGTGGTGGTGATCTTGACAGCTTGACGATTCGAAGCTATTGTAGAGTTCCCCTGGTAATATTCCCTTCCTCCGCCTTCTGCGTTTTTAGGTTGGTTTCTCTGCTTCCCTCCTCTTCGATTTGCTTTCGTTTCCTGGTTTTCTTTGGGTTTGCTTGTCTTTGTTTTTGTTCGCTTTGTTTTCTCTTGCTTTGTTTCTCTATTGTTTCTTTGGTCTTCTGGTTTTGCCACTTGCTGGTGGCTCAGCTCTGCCAGAAGGTTGTCCGCCTTCTATGCAGGTGTAGATAGTTTGTAAATATTTTGTGAATAGCCTGTAGATAGCATGTATATAATGTAAATAGTTGTATATTCTTGTTTCAGCTTTGTCTAGTTTTTCCTGCGGGAGTCGTCCACATGTAAATTCATGTATATATGTATATTTCTGTAAGTAACCCTTGTATCTATCCCTCCTTTCCATGTATATACCCTTCGGCTCCTTGTATATCCTTCCAGGTGGCTCGACGAGCTGGTCGAGTCACCCTTGCTGTTGGTTTTTCACTTCAAGTTTGCTTCGAGGTAGAAAACCACCTGTTTGAAACTCGCCTCTCGGCCAGTTTCAAACAGGTGGTTTTCTCTCTCCTCCATCAAGGCTGTCAGAGCCTCATTTATTTCCCATGCGCGTAATTAATTTTGGCCAAGTGGCTTTCCCTTTTCACGCATTCAAACAGTCGGCTCCGCCGCCAGTGCCATCCCATCCCTTTAATGCTAGTGCACGTGGCATCCACGTGGACCTGCTTCCACATTTTTCTTTACTAACGGTCACTTCTCTGGGCTTCGGGTCCCTTTCCATCATTTATCCCATGTCTTCGTCAAGTGTGACAAAATTTCTTGGACCCAGAGATATAATAGGAAAATGCTAAGTTTATGTTTTGCTTTTCGGATACTAATGCAAAAAAAACTAACTTTTCAGGAAAAGAAAACGGCGCGGTGGTAAGAACTCCGGACCCCGGAGTTATTGTTTTATTTTGATAAATATGTTCTGATGGTCGCTTTGTCTCACAGGTCTGGACTTCACTTTACAACCATGTCTGAAGCATCCGCCTCATCTCCTCCCGGAAGTCCGAAGTTGCCATCCACAACCGAGACCAGGGCAGCGGCAAAGTCTAAGATAGAGAAGGCCCTAGCAAAGTTACCCCTCACCATGAAGTGTATGAAGGGTGAGGAGATTGTGGGCTCAAAGATTGAGTCTCAGGTGAAATTTATGACCACCCCAGTGTCGAAACTTGGGCAGAAATGCAGGCTCTAGTAAAAATAATGCATATTCAGCAATAGGCTGGAGACACAATTGCGACCAACGTCGGAGGTTCTGGAATTCTTCGGGTAGCTTGCTTCCCATGCTCCATGCAGTATCCAGAGCTTGTTCTTACTCTAGCGGCCCACTATAACTCTTCTTTCCGGGCCGTCATGTTAGCACCAGCAGAACCTACGGGGTTCCCCACTCCACTAGTGTCCCTTGACCCAGTTACTTTCCAAGCAGGCCTTGGGATCCCACAATTTGATAGGGCCTCGGTGGTCACCAGGACCGATGCCTTGAAACAATTCAACCAACTGGAGGATGCCTCCTGGGTGTACATGAACATCCACTGGCTAAAGGTCCCAAAGAGGGATCCAAAAAGAATGAAGATAGATATCCCCCGCTCTGAATTCAAGGAAAGCATCCAAATGGGGATGATAGCATTGGCCCGGGTATTTAGGCAGCCCTCCACCTAGGAATTTTCAAAGTGGATGTACTATTTCCTCCTGGGAATCTCCACTAAGAGAGAGTTCTTCGACTGGGTGACCATTATCTCCAACCACGTCGACTCCTAGTTCTGACAGCTGAACGAGAATAAGAAGTTCTATATGAATTCTTATGTTTTCTGGGCTTTGGCCCAACAGAGGCCCCACTCCAATGGCCTACTCATAGATGGTGTTCTCAGACTTGGCCAGGGACAGAAAGCACCGTGGGACCATTTCCCACAGATCCAATGGGAAGCCAGCTTCCCCAGTTACTGTCGGGTAAATGACTCCTTCGTTTACTATCATTTTCTCACACCCACCTGGGATGCCGGATACCGCCTATCTACTGAGGTGATGAAATTGGTTAGTAGTTATGGGCACTATTACATCCAGTTCCAGTAGCACACTTACATTAGGGTCACCGGCTTCTCCGGGAAACCCTACTTGTTGCCCAAACATTGTGGGGACAAGATCGTGCTGCTGGAATACTGTCGGCAGATGATGGAATTGCATGCCTTCTTGGCCCTCAAGAAGGTCCCCAATGTTTCATTCCCAATCTCCTGTGGGAACTACACCTGCACTCTGGCCGCCGCAAAGGAGGCAGATAATGAGCTTCAATGTTACAACTTGCAGGAATTTTATCTGGCGTGAAATTTTTTTGATCCGCATGGCAGAATTGCAACGGCACTGCCCCGGGCTTCGGAACCCCACCACGCACACATAGAAGACTTCTGGGAAGATCACCATGATGATATGGATGTGCGCAGCTGGCATTATGAAAGAATGACGGCTGAAATGATGTAGGAGCTAAGGTTCCGGAGGTTCCCAGCGGGCTTTTCAGATGACGCCCCCACTATAGATCCCCAGTACAAAGAAAAGGGGATAGGCAAAATGCCCCTGGCGCCAATGAATTGGGGTGTCCAGGAGGACCACACAATTAAGGACTTCACTCAGGAGGTGGTCGAAAGGAGTCATGCCTATTTTAAGAAGGCATGCCCCAGGAGTGCGTGCCTAGCCTCCTGGACAGTAACAAAAGTACCACCACTGGTACCAAGGTTGACCCCGGGGGCTGAGACTTCTGCACAAGGCACAGATAAAGGAAAGGGGATAGAAACAACACCCTCCGCGCAGTAAGTCCCCATCCAAGAATAGATTAGGCAATCTGTAGTGGCCTCCCAACAAATGAGGGAGAAATTGATCACAAGGCTTGCCACTCCCCCGCTGATGGCCGGACTAATTCATCCTCCTTCCTCCCCATTGCTGGCAGCCTTAATGGCGAAGGTGACGGGGGTGGATCCTCAGGAGGCAGCAGTAATAGCAGATGTGGGGCCGCCTTTGATCACCCAGAGGAAGAGAAAGCACATAAAATAGCCAAGGCAGAACCGGCGCCCAGGGATTCCCTCCCAAAAGAAGTAGAGATCCTTTCCTCTAGTTTCCCAGAACCGGAGAAGGAAACAAAATAGGCAGACATCCCAGCCAGTCCCTCTCTAGAAGAGGAATTTGACATGTTCACAGCCGATGAGTTTGGAAATCTGCAAGGGGGCGATACACAAGCGGGGACAGAAGTCCCAGAGCAAGAACAAGAGGCTGTGGACCTGGAAGACCGGGAAGAAGAAGCCACGGGACAACAAGAGCAGTGAAATGAAGAAAAGAGGCCAGAACCGGAGATTATCTCTGGGGTCTCAGGAACAGAAGGTCTGGGAGTGGACCAACAACTGCCAAGTGAACAGAAGTCATCCACTAGGGAACCCAGACCTGGAACTTTGGGACCAACTGTAACCCCAGCCGCCGTATTCTTAGGGCCACTCCCCGGGGAAACATTCGGGCAGGTAATCACAGCGGCCCAAACTCTGAATCTTGGCCTGATACCGCCGTTACTACCGATAGAAGAAGAAGAGGAGCAACATGAAGAGGAGATCCCCGAAGAAGCCGATCAGGGTCTAGACACAACAATTGACATCACGGACCAGGCTGAGGAGATAGAAATTGAAGAAGATGTTGCTACAGAAGAGGTTCCAGTAGGGAGGGAAACAAAGGAAATACCTATTGAAAAGGAGCAGCCGCCACCAGATACCGGGAGAGTATCCAAAGAACAAACTCTGGTAGGAAGGCCACCCCTCCCACCTCCATGGTTGGCCGAGACCAGAAAAAGGAAAACCCAATTAGCTCCAATAGTCCCTATCTCCCGGGCCGAAATGATGGCCTTGGCCCAGGCCCCGCCGAAAGCAAAGAAGGCCCAGACGGTTCATACCCTTCGAACTGGGCTGGGCGAAGAAACAGTTGCGGTGGTGGCAACACCTCCCCCAGACGTCAATGAAGCGACCGTGGATCCCGCAGATTACAATATTACAGAGGTACCCTTGGGCAAATGAGGAAAGCAGGGTGAAGTGGACCTGCTAAAAGAAGTGGCAAGGGCAGTGGAGGCCCGATACGAAAAGGAGGCCCAAAGGCTCAAGGAAGAAAAGGAGAAGAATGCAAACCTCATGGGGTTGCTTACAGAGCTGGCCCGACCCCTCAACGCTGCCCCTCCACAGACCTCCACATCAGAAGAATTACCGCAGAGCGACATAGACTCCCTGCGAGTAATGAAGAAGGCCCAGGCAGTAGACGAATGGGCCACGCTACAGGTAGGAAACACCCGGTGTTTCCTAGTGGCCACTCTCCCAGATTTGTATATGGCCTAGTAGATTATTTTGCAGGCGGAAGCACTGATTGAGCAGTGGGAGAGTGACACCGAAAATTACCAGGCGTGGAAGGTGGAGTTCGAAGAGCTCCTCACCCTGGGAGAAGACATAATTTCTAAATCTAGAATTCTGGGTGAGGAATCATTTGATTTCGTAAAGGCTTAGCACTCTAAACTGGACCTCACATTGGAGGTAAGAAAGAAACTGGTAGAGTCTTTACAGGAAAAGGTAAACACATTAAAGAATTCTTCCAATTTATATAGGTCCTTTGTAACAAAGGCTTCTGGGGTTGATCCCCTTGGTACAAATACTTATACCCCTGAGGAATCAGTTTTGGGGAATTTTGATGAAATGGTGGCATCTCGGTATCAATCCCCAGAGGGGATGGATGGGGCCTGAATGGAAAAACTAACCAAAATGGTGCTTAAAGGCCATGATGCCGCAAGGATGGTAGATGAGTTCTGAAATAATGTTCCAGACTTGGCGGAACAAGTTGAAGTGGCCAGACACAGAAGGGTTCAGCCTAAGGAAGATTGATGAAGATGGCATTTTTCGCATCCTTCAGGCCTTCAACGATAATAAACAGCCTTGAGCATTCTCCGAGAACTGGGGAAATTTGGGCTTTAAGCATTCTTTATTCTTTTGGGGACGTAAGTTCTCAGATCCCAGAGTTTCGGATCCAAAATTTTGTATTCTTTAAAGTGATCCGTGTCCCGGTCCCCGAGGCCGACCGGTCACTTTCAGAGGCAGTTAATAAAGACTTTCAGGGGGTAGTTGAGCACATCAAGAGGCATTGGTTCGGCGGTTGGTTTCTGACAGGGTGGTCTTCTCAAGGTGTCGTTCAAAGGTACACCTGGCACATTGGAGACAGGGCACCACATTTCCCATTTATGAGGCATGTAGCCTCGGTCCCCGGGGGACCTACTCTCTTCTTTCTTCTCTCTGGCTCTCTTCTCGAGGCTGATTCTTCCGATGTATATTCTTGTCTTCTTCTTCTGACATAGCAGACCTATTCCATCTCCAGGTCTTTTGTAGGGTGGCGCAGGTAGTACTAACCCCTAGATATTTTATTTTATTGAAGCACAGTAAAATAGGGTTAGGGTTAGAAAGAAGTTGTATAAATAGGCAAATCGGCCCATTTCTAAGGGTTGGTGAAATTGATGATTTTGTTGTCCATAAGAAATAGCAAATTAATTTTCTGGTTTCAGTTGCAGAGCTCAATGCTCCATTTTTATGTTCTTGATAGTTAGATGCTCCCTTGGAGCCACAATTGTATCACGCACCAGTGCTTGCTAGACTACATTAATGAAGAAGGAAGGATTCTTGGCAATGAAGTTGTTAACGTCTCTATTTTTGAGTTAATGGTATTTCATGTTTTGATGTTCTGTATGTCCTTCACTCTGATATGTTAAAGTAGATTAACGACCTCTTTATTTCTGCTACTGATAAAATGCTAACTGATGGTTGTGTATTTCTTTGGTATTTAGTGTAGTCTTTCAGAGTGTTTTTGATGTTCCAGACTTTTCAGCATGACTATAGTTAGATAAGCATTTCTAACCCTGCAGGATCTTTTTTTCATTTTATTTTCTAAGTGTGGAATACTCTGGGAAACCCTTACTATTCTGAATCTCTGGGAGAATGAGTTGAAGTAACTAGCTATCCCCCTCGAAAATAGTCACCTCTCCCAACTAAGCCCCGCACCGTCATGACCCGACACCCAGGTGCTTGAAGGCCCAGAGGATTTATTTCCCCCGGACAACCTTTATAGGTAGAGTTGGCCGATTTCTCCAGACTCCGGAGCCCGGTGACAACTTATGACTGTTGGCGAACCCGGTCAACAAAACCCCGTCAACACTTTCATTGCTTAGCTCAATATTATAGGAAATTCATTAAGTACTTTAGTTCTATTTGTGCTCCTATGATAGACACCATAAAAGGTGGGATGAAAACTAAGTTTGTATGGAATAAGAAAGCTAAGAAAGGATTTGAGTTATTGAAGAAGAACATTGCCAAGCAACCCATCTAAACACTACCAAGTTTTGAGAAACCTTTTACAGTTGAGTGTGATGCTAACAATGTTGCTATTGGGGTAGTTTTAAGCCAAGAAGGGAGACCAGTGGCTTTTCATAGTGAGAAGATCAATGATGCAAAGCGGAAGTATTCTTCCTATGACTTAGATATGTATGCTCTAGTCCAAGCACTAAGGAAATGAAGGCACAATTTTCTTCCCAAGGAATTTGTTGTGTATTCAGACAACCAATCACTTATATTTTTGAACTCCCAAGACAAGCTCAGTCACAAGCACATGAAATGGGTTGAGTAATTGTAGGATTACACCTTCAACATCAAGAATAAAAAAGGATTGCAGAACAAAGTGGCTGATGCACCTAGTGGAAGACTTCTGGCAGTACAAGAAGTACAACTGCTGAGTATGGGAATTGAGAGTTTCATGCACTTATATGTAGAAGATGGAGACTTTGCAGAGATATACAAGGTATGTAAAGAGAATTAGAATCATTCCCATGGTGAATTTTATGAATATACAATGCACAGTGATTTATTGTTTAAGGGAAGTCAGTTATGTGTCCTGAGAGAATCAATTAGGGAAAATTTAATTCAATAAAAGCATACTGGGGCACTTAGTGGTCACTTTAGAGTCAATAAGACCAAAGACATAGTGTAGAGGTTCTATTTTTGGCCTAGAATGAATTTGGATATCAGAAAGTATGTGGAGTGTTGTGTAGAGTGTCATAAATCCAAGGGCACATCCTCCAATGCAGGCCTTTATCAACCTCTTCCAATTCCAAGTAGGCCTTGGGAATGCTTGAGCATGGATTTTGTTGTAGGATTGCCAAAGATAAAATAAGGATTTGATAGTATATATGTCATAGTTGATAGACAGTTCATGATGCTTGTCATATTTCACACCTATTCTTCAAGGAAGTAGTGAGAATCCATGGGTTACCCTTAATCATAGTCTCAGATAGAGACACAAAATTCATGAGTCGCTTTTGGAAGACATTGTGGCAAAAATTGGGAACCAATCCATCCTTTGGGTCTACATAACACCCTCAGACTGATGGTCAAACTGAGGTGCTTAATAGAAGCCTAGGGAACCTATTGAGGTGTCTCACTAAGGAGTATGGTCAAGCTTGGGGCCAACTCTTAGGACAGGAAAAATATGGACATAATGATACTATAAACAAAAGTACTGGAAAGAGTCTTGTTGAGATTGTTTATTGACTACACCCTAGACGGATATTTGAGCTCAAAGATTTAAAAGATGAAGCCAATGGTAGTGGTTATGAAGAAGAATTTGCACACTCCATGAAAGAGGTGCATGAAACAATGAGAAAAACTCTAACAGAGAACACTGAAAAGATAAAGCAAAAGGTTGATGAAAGGAAGAAGGAAGTCCAATTCCAGGTAGAAGATCTTGTCATGGTTCATTTGAACAAGGAAATACTATAGAAGGGAGTGCCAAAAAAGTTTCAGATGAGGAGATTATGACCATGCACTATTCTGGCCAAATATAGCAACAATGCATACAAGGTTGAGCTCCCTAAGGACATTGGTTTGCTCTAGTCTTCAACTTGTAGATCTGGTCCTTTATAAGGGGCCTACTCCAAATCTAGACCAGAGCCTTACTAAGGTTATACAAGAAGTGGAAGACCTGAATTTAACCCCTACACCACCTAAGAAGATAGAGAAGACACTTGATTCCAAGACCTACAAGAAGACTAGATAGAGGACTTATTATGAACATTTGATCAAATTACATGGCCAAGGAGATGCAGCAGCCACTTGGATCAAGGAGACAGTTTAAAAAGTTTGGAATTTATTTTAACTTGCTCAATCCAAGGGTGGATTGAAGTCTTTTATTTGGGGAGAATAGTGCAGGAGCACCTAGGCTAATCCCTAGTTCAACTTTTGGATGTGGCTTGTAATGACCTTAGCCAAGTCAGTAGTTTTTATTTTAGGCCTTAGAAGGTCTTTCAAGTTTTTACCTAGGTGGGTTTGACTAGGATCAATCCAACCTAGTGGATTTATATTTTGAGTGTGTTTAGTGCTAGTTTAGCCTAAGAGTTGAAAATTGGGTCCAAAATCCTTTAAGGCTTAGGAAAGGTTGGAAATATTCCTAAAATGTCCTCTAGGATATTTTTACATCATTTCATGTTGATTAGAGGTCATTAGGATATGTTTTAGGCAAAGATGCAAAAGTTGTCAAAATGTTGTCATGAAAACATTTGCAACTTTTAAAAGTTGCATGACAACATTTTACAATATTGGATTACTTTCTATGTAGGATGATGGGTATTTGGTGTAACTAAATATAATCATGGGAGAATCATATTTAGACATGAAGGACCCCATTTCTTGAGGTGTGATGATGTAATGTGATTTTTTGAATTGCAAAGATAGCTCTGTTTACTAAACATTTTTGACTGTCGACTACTTGTGTGTATGAGAGTTGGTAGATGGATTGTATAATAAGATCTAGTATTGCATTAATGTATTAGGGATATTCTTAAACAATTTTTGTTTAGATTAAAATTTTCTATGAGTTCATTATATTATATTTGTAAATTATTTTGTAAGTTGTATAATTGTTGTTGTTGACAGGGAAGATTTGACCAAAATGGCTCCCCCATAGAATCCAACCGTGCATTTCATCATGGTCTGGGTGAATAAGTTAGGGGGTCCTATGTATAGTGTAAATATGAGTGTAGGAGTCCAGGAGAGGAATGTAACTATTATTAAATGCAAGCCCTAGGTGAGTCCTATGCACTCAGTTAGGTGTTGCCAAAGTTCTAATGGTTTTTTATTATAGGGGAAAGATTGGGAGAATGGAACCAAGCATGGTTTCGCTAGAATAAAAGTCCCATAGATACCTCCTAGTAAGATTAGGCATTGACCACTCTAGTAAGATACATTTCTAAGTAGAAATCATCAGAATGCACCAAAATAAACAAATTAGCCCTATTAGCCCTTAATTGTAGGAACCCACTATACGGAGACCCTAGAAATCTAAGACCACCAAAATATTTAATGTCTTCAAAAAGGGTGTCAGAATATCCAATTATTTTTTGGGGTTATTTGGGAAAATTGTGAAAGAAGTGGGTATATGTACCAAGACGAGGGACCAAAAAGGTGCCAAATACCTTTTTGGTCCCCCATACGCACATAGGGCATGTGGGCTATAGGGCACACACCCTATAGCCCTCATGCCCTATGGCTTGGATTTCCCAATCCATAGTGCGCCCGGCCTATAGCCCGCACGCCCTATGGCTTGGGCAATTTAAACCATAGGGTGTGTATGCTATAGTGCACACGCACTATATGGTTTTATATAGAGTTAGGGAAGCACCAAAAGTGGCTCATTTTGTTTGCCCAAACCCGTGGCTAGCCAAGAAATCAAAGAAAACAACACGTACGTGATTCATTATGGGTTTTTCTCCATCAAATTAAATAAAAAAATGGCTCCACGATGTCATCAAGGTCAAACCGTAAGAAGAGGTAAGTGATTCTACAACCATGTATCTTATATGCATTGAAGTTTAGGTTTAATTTTTAGTTTTCAATTAAATTTGATTGTCAAAGTTTCTTGTCTTAAATTTCATGTTTAATTAGACTTTTAAATAGATTTTCTTTTAATTTTCAGGAAGGAATGATCTCCCTACAAAAAATCCTTGACCAAACCCTCCATCTTCTCCTCATGAACAAATGGATGTTGAAAATAACCAAGAAAATGAACCCGAACCACATCCACCAATCGAGAAACCTCCTCCTGGAACACATGAAAATTTGATAAACCAATCAGAAAGAGGGAAAATAGAAATAAAATATTTAGTTAGGAGGTTAAAAGATTCTATTGGTACTAATCCTAGAAGGGAAACACTTTAAAAATCATTAGAATTAATCTTGACCCATGTAGGTTCAGTTAGTTGGAAACTAAATTTATGGCACGAAAAAAGATAAGAACAAAAACAATATTATGCAAACAAATTATCATATGAGGGCATAAAAAAGAAAGAAATCACAAAAGATGACATTTGCAAACTGTTTTAAAATCCAGGGGAAACTGAAACTCTTAAAACTACAAGGAGGTTTCCAATTTATTGGTGCTTGAATGAAGATATAAAAACAAACTTTTGGGACAGATGGTGGATGGTCTTTGATTCCCCTCCATGTAACAATCATGAGGTTCCTACCTATTTCTTGAGGAAACTCTACTGTGAGTTTGTCCTTAAGGAGTTGCCAAATTATTTTGACTTTCTAGAATCTCGGGGTAGAGGTGGGGGGTCATCATTTGATAGACCTATGACACATTGTAAGCGTAATGCACCAAGATTTCCTAGTGGCAAGACACATGTGGATAATGTTAGTATTCCTTCCAATATGAAGGAACATGTGTAGGTGGACACACTAGGCATGATTAGTGTTCTGACATAGACTCTCATTCAGTGCGTCACTTCTCTAGTCCACGATGACCATGGTCAGTTTATGAGGGGTCATTTTTGTCATTCTTGTGGATCCCTGTGCACATTTGGTACTGCCAAGAGAGAGGAAGAGGATGATGGACTGATGACTAATGATTTTCTCAATGCAACATTTGGCATTGATACACAAGTAAATATTTGTAAGTTCATTGAATTAATTTGATCATATTTCATTTTTAAATTAATTAATTTAATTAAATTAATATCTATTGTTTATGTTGAAAATTCACAGAAAGAGTGTCAATTACAGTGGAAATGATCCCCCAGGCCCCTTATACACTACATCGTCAACTCCACAAATATGTATCAAATAAAACATGTTTTAAAGTATACATCTGATTATTCTATAATTATACAGATGTTTGACTCATAACGTATTGTGCATGTACATTAGTTCACTACTGGACAATCGATGTTGAAATTAGGTAGCAAAGGGCCTCATTCACATTTCGTTGAGGTATGTTTATTTGCATGCTAATTTGATTTACCTGATTATATTTAATTAATAAATGAATGAATAACTAAATTAGTAGACAAATTATGATCAAAATACAGAATCAAATTTGTCATGGCAATGATCACATTCCCTCACCTAGCTTTGTGATGACATCATTTAGTCAACAAGTATATATGTAATAATGCATACATGTGCACTAGTTTAATGTTCGAGTAACGACATCAAAACCGCACATTGAAAGATGTGGTGGCACCTTCACAAAGGTATCATTTGTTAATTGGTGGGGTTGTAAAACATTATAGGTATTCTTGATAACTACATAATAGTCTTGTTTCATTTTCAGGTATTGGTAGCTTAGACACTCCTCCTTTTGTTTGTGGTAGTTTGATGCATGGCATAGCTATAGCTATAGCTAGTTCTAATGCACTGACCGATGTATGAAAGAGATTACTTAATTAGAATTTTTATTTTAATAGTTTGTATTGAAAATTTTAATAATATTCATGTATGTATTTTAAATATTTTTGTGATCGTTGTTGTAGGGACTCATTACTCTAGATCGTTAGCGTGCCCCTTCGCTGGATCTACATAGCAACTATTTGGTAGCGGTAAGAAAATATTCTATTTTATGTCATCCTATAATTTAATCCCTATGTATATTAGTTATTGATGTTTATAATTGCCCAAATTTTTTTTCTTCCCCTTCTAGGAAATGACTAGATTAGGGATAATCATTATACGCCAATATGGCATTACCGTAAATATTTTTGTATATTGTATAAGTGACATGTTCTATATCCATTTGGCTTTCACGACACCAATTTAACTTTATTGGACATATTTAATCTCTAACATTATTGGACATATATATTTTTCTTCATGCTCTACAAATATATCATGTCTATTGATGTAGACTACTTTATGTTTATATGGAATTTTTATGCAATGTAAATTGCTTATGCCTTATATTTATGCTTGCACATGTATCTATGTATATTTTTTACTGAATGATTCATACTTAATGATAATATGAATTTTTCATTTCATAAACCTAGACTCGTAATTTTCATTCCAACACTATAATGAAGTGATAATAGTTCATATAAGATAAAAATATCAATCCTACCCAATTTTCCTCCTATTAGAGCATTTTGACCACCTGGACCTATTTAGGGCACTACAAGAACATTAAGGGATGCACTAGTACATTATGGTCCCAAATGTTTGAATGAGTTGTGAAGCATAAATTTTTTATTCCTTGCATTTACATGCCAAATTTAATGTGTTAGCAGAGACGGTTTGATGCCAGGATGAGCAGTTTTCAAGATATGCAATGTTTCAGCTTTCAACTGCGCAACATTGTAAGTTTTTGCATCAACTGAGATGAGTCAAAAAATAAAAATGAAAGAGAATATCCAAAATATGAGATATTTTATCGCATGCCTCTATGATATGGTCTTGTAGCACTTGGCAGCTTGTTGATACCTCGCAATAGCTCTAAGAAACTGACTCCTGAAGATCGGCAATTTTGTTGCCTGGTGCACCTTGAGGGACACTTGGCTCCATAGAGATCAAAAATGTTTGAGATACTTTGCCTCTATGAAAGGGTCATTCATATCATTCACCCAACATTTTGAATCTTTTGGTGGAGACAGTTCTACGCCAAGACAAGCAGTTTTCAAGATATGCAATGTCTCAGCTTTCAACTGCAAATTGCAAGTTTTTGCATCAACCGAGATTGGGTCAACAAATGAAAACATAAGAGAATATCAAAAATATGAGATAGATTATTGTAGGAATCTATGACACACTCCTGAAGTTCTTGATGGATCATCAATACCTTACGCGAGCTCTAAGAAATAGACTCCTGAAGATCAACAATTTTGTTTCCTGGTGCACCTTGAGGGACACTTGGCTCCATAGCGGTCGATAATGTTTGAGCCACTTTGCCTCCATGATAGGGTTTTTCCTAGCATACATCTGGCATTCCAGAGCTGTTGGTAGAGATGGTTTGATGCCACAATGAGTGTTTTTTAAGATATACATTGTCTCATCTTTAAATTGCGCAATAATACAAGTTTTTTCATCAACCGAGATTGGGTCAGAAAATTGAAATAAAAGTGAATCTCCATAATTTGAGATAGTTTATCATAGGCCTTTGTGACATGGTCTTGTAGCACCTAACGTCTTTTCAATATCCCATGCGAGCTCTAAGAAACAGACTCCTGAAGATCATAAATTTTGCTACCTAGTGCACCTTTAGGGACACTTGGCTTCATAGCGGTCGGAAATACTCGAGCCACTTTGCCTCTATGAAACGGTCATTCATAGCACTCACCTAGCATTACAGAGCTGTTAGTAGACACAGTTTAATGCCACGATGACTGGTTATCAGGATATGCAATGTCTCTTCTTTCAACACAATATGACAAGTTTTTGCATCAACCAAGATTGGGTTGGAAAATAAAACAAAAGCGAATCTCCAAAATCCAAGATAGGTTATCGTAGGCCTCCATGACATGGTCTTGTAGCACTTGATAGATCATAAATACTCCATGTGATCTCTGAGAAAAAGACTTTTAAATATCGACAGTTTTGTTGCATGGTGCACGTTGAGGGACACTTGGCTCCATAACAGTCGGCAACATTCAAGCCACTTCGCCTCTGTGATAGGGTCATTCCTAGAATACACCTAGAATTCTAGAGCTATTGATGGAGATAGTATGATTCCACAATGAGATATTTTCAATATACGCAATGTCTCATCTTTCAACTGTACAACATTGCAAGTTTTTGTATCAACCGAGATTGGGTCGGCAAATGAAAATGGAAGTGAATATTAAAAATATGAGATAGGTTATTGCAGGCCTCTATGACATGGTCCTATATCATCTAACACCTCATCAATACCCCACATGAGATAGTATAAATAGACTCCTAAAGATCAGCAATTTTGTTGCCTGGTGCACCTCCAGGGACAATTGGCTCCATAGCGGTCAGAAATGTTCAATCCACTTCGTGACCGTAATAAGGTCATTCCTAGCATTCAATAGGAATTATAGAGCTATTGGAAGAGACAGTTCGATGACACAAAGAGTATTTTTTAAGATATGCAATGTTTTAGCTTTCAACTGCGCAACATTGAAAGTTTTTGCATCAACCGAGATTGGGTCAATAAATGAAAATGAAAGTGAATCTCCAAAATCTGAGATAGGTTATCATAGGCCTCCATGGAACAATCTTAGAGAATGTAATGGCTCATTGATACCCCTCACAAACCTTAATAAATGGACTCCTAAATATCATTTATTTCATTTCCTAGTGCATCTTGAGGGACACTTGGCTCCATAGAGGTCGACAACGTTCGAGCCACCTTGTGAGCATAACAAAGTCATTCTTGTAGAAGTTGAGAAATCCAACTTCACAGATTGCCAAGAACACCTGCATGCAAAATACCTGTTACAAAGAATGAAGCCAACGACAAAAAAATTAGAAACCCTTTTGTGCTCAAAAAGTGAGAGCTCAAAATGTATTCAGAGAGTATGCAAAAACAATTACAAGCATTCTACCTTAAAGGTGAATGAAACCCTAAAAACAAAAAAAACAACCTAAGAGAAAGCTTAAGTGAAAAATAGAGTATGACCAACTTAATAATTAATATCAACATGATATAATTAATAAGTGAAGATACCTATGTACTCTAACACCCTCCCATAAGCGAAGCTTGGGAGGTAAGCTAACCTAGCATAGCTATGAAAGAAAGAAATGGGTCCCGGCAACAAGGCCTGATTAGGTACCCAATACAAGGAAATCTCTGTGAATTGGAGATAAAGGAGAAAACCCAGTGGGAAAAAATCCTCTCCAAAAAGATATATAAAAGCAAGCAAAAGACAAAGGATGACTTCAAGAGACTCTCTCAAAGCCATGAGTACAATGCGTGCTACCAACCCCCCCGTGAGAGAGGGTCGAGGCTCCAAAGCCCCCCTAGAATGAAATAACCCCTGGATCAATGAGAAAACCACCATGAATCCAATACAAAGGAGTGAAAGGAAGTGAGTAGTGAAGAGGTGACCTCAAAAATGAGGTGTCACTGGAAGGCCGAGCTGATGCTCAAATGAGAAGACACAAGGATCCTGAAATGGAATCCCCAATGCAAGTGGTATGACAGGTGTGTTGACACTGTCATGAGAGAGGAGATGAGTGTCCTCTGTAGAATCCTCAACAACTGCACCTGGTGGCTCGATGAATGGAGCTGGAGGGTCTGGAAGTGCTAAAGAAGAGTCCTACTGAAGAGAAAGAGAAAGAACCTCAACAAGATGAGATGTGACAGTCACAGCAGTAGTCTCAGGAACAACATAGAGGATCAAGTGACCTGACTGCACCACATGATGCTCTCACGGAAGAGGAGAGCTGAGCTTTGATAATGGAGATGGTGGAACAAAATGTGTGAAGGTGTAGAGATGGGTGGAATGATCAACTATCCCTATAGAAACAATTCCATCTTTCACACTATCCCGAATGATGACTGAATCTGGCGTGAACTCAACTGTCTTCCCTTATCCACTGTGTGTAATCTGGTAAATCAAGAGAAGGTTTGTAGATAGAGATGGAAAATACAATACATCATTGAATGTGCCATCCTGAATGCATATAGAACCTTTCCCGCAGACTGGCATAACAGTGTTATTCCCCATGAGAATGTGGGGAATAGGAGAAGCCTCAATAGAAGAGAACATCTCCGGAGAAGATGCCATATGGTGAGAAGCACCTGAATCAAGTATCCAAGGAACTTGTGAAGGGGATGCAACAGAAGCTCGTAATGCATGACCCTGTCTAAAATCCTATCCAGATGTCGAAGATGAGGAAGAAGAATAAAAAGCAGACCCCTGTGAGGTGGAAGAGGATGGAGAGGAAATAGTTTTTGCATCAACCGAGATTGGGTCAGAAAATTGAAATAAAAGTGAATCTCCAAAATTTGAGATAGGTTATCATAGGCCTTTCTGACACGGTCTTTTAGCACCTAACGGCTTGTCAATATCCCATGCGAGCTCTAAGAAACAGACTCTTGAAGATCATAAATTTTTTTGCCTAGTGCACCTTTAGGGACACTTGGCTTCATAGTAGTCGGCAAAATTTGAGCCACTTTGCCTCTATGAAATGGTCATTCCTAGCACTCACCTAGCATTACAGATCTGTTAGTAGACATAGTTTAATGCCATGATGAGCGGTTATTAGGATATGTAATGTCTCTGCTTTCAACACAATATGACAAGTTTTTGCATCAACCAAGATTGGGTCGACAAATAAAACAAAAGAGAATCTCCAAATTCCAAGATAGGTTATCATAGGCGTCCATGACATGGTCTTGTAGCACTTGATAGATCATAAATACCCCATGTGATCTCTGAGAAAAAGACTTTTAAATATCGACAATTTTGTTGCATGGTGCACGTTGAGGGACACTTGGCTCCATAGCAGTCGACAACATTCAAGCCACTTCGCCTCTATGACAGGGTCATTCCTAGAATTCACCTAGAATTATGTAGCTATTGATGGAGATGGTTTGATTCCACAATGAGATATTTTCAAGATATGCAATGTATCATCTTTCAACTGTGCAACATTGCAAGTTTTTGTATCAACCGAGATTGGGTCGGCAAATGAAAATGGAAGTGAATATTCAAAATATGAGATAGGTTATTACATGCCTCTATGACATGGTCCTATATCATCTAAAACCTCATTGATACCCCACATGAGATATTATAAATAGACTCCTAAAGATCAACAATTTTGTTGCCTGGTGCACCTCCAGGGACAATTGGCTCCATAGCGGTCAGAAATGTTCAATCCACTTCGTGACCGTAATAGGGTCATTCCTATCATTAAACAAGAATTATAGAGCTATTGGAAGAGACAGTTTGATGACACAAAGAGTAGTTTTTAAGATATGCAATGTTTCAGCTTTCAACTGCGCAACATTGAAAGTTTTTGCATCAACCGAGATTGGGTCAGTAAATGAAAATGAAAGTGAATCTCCAAAATCTGAGATAGGTTATCATAGGCCTCCATGGAACAATATTGTAGCATGTAATGGCTCATTGATACCCCTCACAACCCTTAATAAATGGACTCCTAAATATCATTTATTTCATTTCCTAGTGCACCTTGAGGGACACTTGGCTCCTTAGAGGTCGGCAACGTTCGAGCCACCTTGTGACCATAACAAAGTCATTCCTATAGAAGTTGAGAAATCCAACTTCACAGATTGCCAAGAACACCAGCATGCAAAATACCTGTTACAAAGAATGAAGCCAACGACAAAAAAAGTAGAAACCCTTTTGTGCTCAAAAAGTGAGAGTTCAAAATGTATTCAGAGAGTATGCAAAAACAATTACAAGCATTCGACCTTAAAGGTGAATGAAACCCTAAAAAGGGAAAAAATAACCTAAGAGAAAGCTTAAGTGAAAAATAGAGTATGACCAACTTAATAATTAATATCAACATGATATAATTAATAAGTGAAGATACCTATGTACTCTAACACCCCCCTTAAGCGAAGCTTGGGAGGTAAGCTAACCTAGCACAGCTATGAAAGCAAGAAATGGGTCTCGGCAACAAGGCCTGATTAGGTACCCAATACAAGGAAATATCTGTGAATTGGAGATAAAGGAGAAAACCCAGTGGGAAAAACTCCTCTCCAAAAAGATATATAAAAACAAGCAAAAGACAAAGGATGACTTCAAGAGACTCTCTCAAAGCCATGAGTACAATGCGTGCTGCCAACCCCCCAGTGAGAGAGGGTCGAGGCTCCAAAGCCCCCCTAGAATGAAAGAACCCCTGGATCAATGAGAAAACCACCATGACTCCAATACAAAGGAGTGAAAGGAAGTGAGTATAAAGAGGTGACCTCAAAAGATGAGGTGTCAGTGGAAGGCCGAGCTGATGCTCAAATGTGTAGACACAAGGATCCTGAAATGGAATCCCCAATGCAAGTGGTATGACAGGTGTGTTGACACTGTCATGAGAGAGGAGATGAGTGTCCTCTGTAGAATCCTCAACAAATGCACCTGGTGGCTCGATGAATGGAGCTGGAGGGTCTGGCAGTGCTGAAGAAGAGTCCTGCTGAAGAGAAAGAACCTCAACAAGATGAGATGTGACAGTCATAGCAGTAGTCTCAGGAACAACATAGAGGTTCAAGTGACCTGACTGCACCACATGATGCTCTTGTGGAAGAGGAGAGCTGAGCTCCGATAATGGAGATGGTGGACCAAAATGTGTGAAGGGGTAGAGATGGGTGGAATGATCAACTGTCCCTATAGAAACAATGCCATCTGTCACACTATCCCGAATGATGACTGAATCTGGTGTGAACTCAACTATCTTCCCTGATCCACTGTGTGTAATCTGGTAAATCAAGAGAAGGTTTGCAAATAGAGATGGAACATACAATACATCATTGAATGTGCCATCTTGAATGCATACAGAAGCTTTCCCGCAGACTGGCATAACAGTGTTATTACCCATGAGAATGTGTGGAATAGGAGAAGCCTGAATACAAGAGAAGATCTCCGAAGAAGATGCCATATGGTGAGAAGCACCTGAATCAAGTATCCAAGGGACCTGTGAAGGGGATGCAACGAAAGCCCGTAATGCATGACCCTGTCCAAAATCCTATCCAGATGTTGAAGATGAGGCAGAAGACTAAAAAGCAGACCCCTGTGAGGTGGAAGAGGATGGAGAGGAAATAGTGCTCTTCTAAAGGAGAGCTGGAAAATCTATAATCTATTTCTCATAGCCATCAAATCTCTTCTGAAAATACTGTGACTCATCATGGGGCCCCTTCTGAAAATAGGAACAAGTGGGATTCTGAGTCTTCTATTTCTTCTTCTTAGAAGAAGATGGTGGACCAGTAGAGTGTTGAGAAGAGGAATTAGATATCTGCTTCAGCTTCGGCTTCTGTGTATCCTGAGATGACATGGCAAGCAATTCCTGTGACTGTGAACCAATAAGAGAATCCATCTGACTAAGCTTAGACTGCTCATGATTTAACCTATCATAGAAGGTCTCAAAACAGGGCATAACATGACGTGCACCCAGTGCATCCATAGTGGAGTAGAAGGTAGAAGTGAAAATTTGATAAGGACCATGAAGCTTTGAGAGTATCAGGAAGATACACTCATCATCTAACTTCATCTTTCTAGAAACCTATAAAATATATTGAAGAGACTTGAAATTCATCAGAAAATCCTCAATGCTGGTGAATGATTCAGGTACCAAGGAGGTGAACTCTGCATCTACCTGGAGAACCCTGAACTGATTCATTGTGCCAAACAAGGTGGAAAACTTGTCCCACATATCCCTGGATGTGGTCAGACCATCTAGGTGGAACAACAACCCATCTGAAATATTCATGGCAATGATGCCCATTGCCTCATCCATCCTATTTCTGTGCATAAGAGCCTCATAAGGCCTTTGTATAACTAGCTAAACTGTATCTAGGTAGGACCATAAACCTCATGACATGAGGAGTCTGGTCATTTGTGGCTTCCATGTGTGGTAGTTATGTGGAGTCAGAATGATAATGGATTTGTCTGACATTGAGAGAATAAGATGGAAGTAGAAGGGTCTCTCTGAATTGAAAATGCAGAAAGAAATATGCACCCCCCCACAGACTATCAAACTAACTCCCGTACACCACAAAATGAAGCAAAAGCACAAAAAAGAAGAGAAAAACCTGAGGTCCAAAAGTAGAGAAGGAGGAAAAATAAAGCCTCAACTTTGATGCAAAAATAGGAGATCAAATGGTGGAACCAATGATCAAGACTAGCATCAACACGTCTGGCTCAGAATCACCTTTTCGGCGATATTTTGTTTTTCAAAAATGGACACCGTATGCTCAAGTTAGGGCCAAAAAACCAAGTGTCCCTCCGAAAAACAACTCGCTGTAAAAAAACAGTCACTAGAAGAAATTTGATGTGTAAATGCCCATCATGGTCCACTGGTAAAAAATTGACGAACATTGAGGCTGTCGCCAAAAAAAAATTTTGGTCACCAGAAAATGCCAAAAGCCGCCAAAAAAATTCAAATTTCACCTGAAAAAAATATTTGCCGGTAGGGCTGACGTCAAGATGACATCAGCACCATCACCCGCAGGCTGTGGTGGTGGGCCGGTGGTAGGTTGGCGGTGACCACTGGTGGCAACCGCTCCCACGCAGTGGCATAGGGGCAGGCAGCGCCGTTGGTGGCTCTGACAGCTCTGTTGGTGGCCGCAGGGCCGGAGGGTGGCACGTCGGCGGGAGGTCGGGCGATGGTGGCAGCGGGGTGGTGCGTTGGCGGTGTACTTTGGCAGCCCAAAAAAAAACTTAAAAAATGCATTTTTTTAATTTTTTTTTATTTTGTTCTCTTGAAAATCATGCCCGTTCGGCCTAGGAGGCTAAAATTTTTTCCTTAGGTCACTGTAACCAAAATGGTCAAACCTTATAGGCATTTTGACTCTCCCAGGCCTTTTGAACGTAATGGTGGAGTCTATTTTTTCTCAAACAGCTCCATAAAATAGCACCTCCCTCAAAGTGACAAAAAAACCCTAGAGAAGCTGTGGTTGTTGTCTTCGAATTGTGGCTTCAAAAACCTTCAAACCAGGTAGTGACAGGGTGGCTCTGATACTATGTAGAAGTTGAGAAATCCAACTTCATAGATTGCCAAGAACACCTGCATACAAAATACCTATTACAAAGAATGAAGCCAACGACAGAAAAAGCAGAAACCCTTCTGTGCTCAAAAAGTAAGAGCTCAAAATGTATTCAGAGAGTATACAAAAATAATTACAAGCATTCAACCTTAAAGGTGAATGAAACCCTAAAAAAGAAAAAACAACCTAAGAAAAAGCTTAAGTAAAAAATAGAGTATGACCAACTTAACATGATATAATTAATAAGTGAAGATACCTATGTACTCTAACAATTCCTAGCATTCACCTAAAATTCTGAAGCTATAGGAAGAGATGGTTCAATGAAATGCTGAGTGATTTTGAAGATATGCAATGTTTCAGCTTTCAAATGCGTAACATTGTAAGTTTTTGCATCAACCGAGACTGGGTTAGGAAATGAAAATGGAAGCGAATATCCAAAATTTGAGATAGGTTATCATAGGCCTCCATGACATGGTCCTGTAGCACCTAACGTATCGTCTATATCCCTCGTGAGATCCTAGAAATGGACTCCTGAAGATCAACAATTTTATTTCCTGGTGCACCTTGAGGGACACTTGGCTCCATAGCAGTCGATAATGTTTGAGCCACTTTGTCTCATTGAAAGGGTAGTTCCTAATATTTACCCAGCATTCTGTAGTTGTTGGCGAAGATGGTTTGATTCCACGATAAGCAGTTTTCAAGATATACAATGTCTTAGCTTTCAACTGCACAACATTACAAGTTTTTGCATCAACCGATATTGGGTCAGAAAATGAAAATGAAAGAAAAACCCAAGATAGGTTATCGTAGGCCTTCGTGACATGGTCCTGTAGAACCTAACAGATTTTTGATACCCCGCGCGAGCTCCAAGAAAAACACTCCTAAAGATCGATAATTTTATTGTAGGGTACACCTTCAGGAACACTTGGCTCCATAGCAGTCGGCAATGCTTGAGTCACTTCACCTCCATAAAAGGATCACTCCTATCATTCACCCAACATTCTGGAGGTATTGGCAGAGATGGTTCAATGCCAGGACGAGCGGTTTTCAAGATATGGAATCTCTCAGCTTTCAAGTGCACAACATTGCAAGTTTTTGCATCAACCAAGATTGGGTTGGAAAATGAAAACATAAGTGAATCTCCAAAATTAGAGAAAGGTTAGATTAGGCCTTCGTGACATGGTCCTGTAGCACTTGATGTCTTGTTAATACTCCATGTGAGCTCCAAGAAATGAACTACTGAACATCGGCAATTTTGTTGTCTTGGTGCACCTTGAGGGACACTTGGCTCCATAGCAGTCAATAATGTTTGACCAACTTCACCTCCATTAAAGGGTCATTACTAGAATTCACCCAGTATTCTGGAGCTGTTGGCCAAGACAGTTTGATGCCACGAGGAGCGGTTTTCAAGATATGCAATGTCTCAGCTTTCAATTGTGCAAGATTGCAAGTTTTTTCATCAACCGAGATTGGGTCAGAAAATGAAAATGGAATTGAATCTCCAAAATCTGAGATAGGTTATCGTAGGCCTTCTTGACATGGTACTTTAGCACCTAACAACTTGTCGATAACCCATGCAAGCTCTGAAAATGCACTTCTGAAGATCAGAAATTTTGTTGCTTGGTGTACCTTGAGGGACACTTGGCTCCATAGCGGTCAGAAATGTTCAAGCCACTTCACCCTCATGACAAGGTAATTCATAGAATTCACCCTGCATCCTAGAGCTGTTGGAAGAGACGGTTTGATGCCAGGATGAGCGGTTCTTAGGATATGCAATGTCTCATTTTTCAATTGTGCAACATTGCAATTTTTTCCATCAACCGAGATTGGGTCATAAAATGAAAACAAAAGCAAATATCCAAAATCTGAGATAGGTTATAGTAGGCCTCCGTGTCATGGTCCTATACCACCTGAAATCTTATCAATAACCCATGCGAGCTCTAAGAAATAGACTCCTAAAGATTGACAATTTTTTTTTCTGGTGGACCTTGAGGGACACTTGGCTCTATAGTGGTCGCCAACGGTCGAGCCACTTCACCTCCATGACAATTTCATTCCTAGCATTCACCCGACATTCCAAATATATTGTAGGATATGGTTAGATACTAGGACGAGTGGGTTTCTTGATTTTTAAATGATTTAAATGTGCGGTTTGATAGTTTAAATGACTTTTTTGCAAATACATATATACAAAGAATGTGCTACCATGAAACATGACAATAAGATTAACATATATTTTTAGAATTCATTTCGTGAACATATGTTCTTTAATTAATGATGAAAAATATGTTTACAACTCACCTAATTAAGAGCACTAGAAGGAAAGAGCTGAGAAAAGAAAACCTCTGGTATTGCCCCAAAAATAGAAGAGAAAATTTGTTATTAAATCTTACAAACTTTCCGTTATACATACGGGGTAATACACGAGAACATTACAATCCACCCAATGTGGATTTAAGGGAATTAATTCCTTTACAAATATTCATGTTATATGCATATTTGGTGCATGAGCACTCTAAGGTCTTTGAAAGATATTTTTTGTCATTTTGGCTTGTAGGTTGGTTTAGCCAGCCATCAATTAATAAGGAGTATGTTATAAAGTCCTAAGTGTGTTTAAGGTGTGATTAGAGTCAGTAGTGATTAGGGTTTTCAAGTGATGAGGTTAAATTGTATTTAGGGGTCTATATCCTTAGAAGTTGACCAAAAGGTCAAAGGGTTGAAAAAAACTCCAAAATGGAGTGGAAATCAAGGTTTTGATGTTTTTAAGTGTTTTAAGGTCATTTGATAAGCTTTAGGAACAAGTTGGGCCATGAGAAGCAACAAGTTGTCATTTTGGTAAAATATGTAAAAGTTGTCATGACAACTTTTACAACTTTGCAAAGTTGTCATGACAACATTTTCTAATTTTTAGGAAAGGGATTTAATGGTTCCCAAATCCTAACATAAGGGTCCAGACATGTGACGATAAGGTATATAAGGTGTAAAAAACCCTAATCCAAGAGTTAGTTTCCATTCTGTATGGATTGTGTGTGCATAAGGAAGGGTTTATACTATATTTTCATGACAGTGCTATGATCCAGTAGTGTAATGGATTGAAATTACTTAGTTAATGGATTGATAAATTTTATGTTGCCATATACTTACTTTTGGTAGCATTGAATTTATCATTTCGTGTGACTGGTGAAGGTTATGCAAATTCTTTTGTTTTCACAGTTTCGCTGTCTGGTTTTGAAGCGGTTATGTAAATATGCCACCCTCTTGAATTCCCATGATCAAACTCCTATGGCCTCTTGGATTAAAGTAGGGGAATCCATGTACATTGTGTATATATGTTGTGGAGTCATTTTATGCAAGGGAAGCAATTTTAGCACCAAGCACTAGGTGAGTGCAACTGCATTCTGGTTAGGTGCTTGAATGGAGCAGTAGCAAGAAAGCTTGCATAATGGATTGGTTGAATCCAATAAATGGTGGGAGCATGTAGAGAGGTGAGTCCTTATTAGTTGTATGAAAGGAGAAGTTCAGGGGAGGTTTGGAAGGAAATCAAAACAAGTCAAGAAACCAGGCTGTGTACATATTTCCTAAAACACATGAAAATAGGGGTTTCCTAGAAAACTAGTGTACAGATAGAGTGGGAACTTGAGACCTTTAAAATCATAGAGTATAGGAAAAACCAACAAGGAATATGTAATTATTTCCTAAGGTTTTTAAGGTATTTTTGGAGAAAATCCACTTTTTGAGTGAATAGGAGGGTTAATTAGGCCTAAAAGGCTACAAGGCCTCAAGAACTAGGAATCTTGAAACTGATTGAAACTAGGGTGAAAGATCCCCAAGATTGGATATAGGGGAGTTGAAAGAGACCTTAAGAAGGTCAAGAATCCATTCCCAAAGAAATAAGATAGATGGGAAAGTTGATGACCAAGGCAAAGCCATGGATGTGAAGAGTTATGGAGAAGGACCTAGTGTGAATTTGAACTTGTTGGAGAGCTTCTAGGGAGTTGGAGGATCATATATGAATCCTCTAGTTGGGGTGGTGATAGGAACCCTAAGAAGACCAAGAGAAGGTCTAGTAGAGAGAAAGAAAGCTCTAGGAGTGGGAGCTCCCCATCAAATTGGTGTCAGAGCCATTGAAAGGCTTGCAAGTTGATTGGTGTATGTCAGAGAGGAGTGAATCCATAAGAGAGAACATCATGGTGACTAATTCTGAATTGGCAAGATACTTTTTAGAGAAGAAATAGAAGAATAGGCTTCTTGAAGAAGCAATGGAAGAAATGAAGATAAAGATGGCAGAGGTTGTAGAGATAGCCAACAAGATGAAGGACAAGATGAGTGAAGATAAAGACAAGGGGAAGAAACCAGTAGAGGAGGAGATAGAACCAGAGCCTAACCCTCCTCCACTTGAGGAACCATTTCTCAAGGCACTTAAAGCATTGAGTGGAAAGGCTCTATAAGGCATTCCATTGTTCTCTGGTAAGATGGATGAAGTGGTGTTTATGGAATGGATAAAAGGCATGGAGAACCACTTCGAATGTGATAGAATCAGAGAAGCACAAAAGGTAAAAATATCCAAGTCTAGGCTAAGAGGGCAAGCTCTCACATGGTGGAAGTTTCTGCAAGAAGAAAGGGATAAAGAGGGAAAGAAGCCCATAGAAAATTGGAAATCAATGGTGGAAAATATAAAGGAGACCTACCTTCCATAAGACTATGATATTCAGCTACACAAGAAGAGGTAGAACCTTAGGCAAAAGGACCTAGAAGTGTCATCATACACAGAAGTATTTCAGAAGCTTTGTCTAAGATCAAGGATACAGAAGACATAGAGCATCAAGGTTTCTTGGTACCTTAATGTATTAAGGTATAATATACAAAAAGAACTCAGTCTCTTTACCCTAACTTCCATTCATAGTTGTTTCCAAATGGATTTGAAAGTGGAAGAGAAACTCAGGAAGAAACAAGACTCTAACTCCAGAGGAAGAGGAAGGGGTAGAGATAATAGAGGTGGTGATAGAGGAGGTTCAAGTGGAAGAGGCAATGATAGTAGGAGCTAAGGTGACTAAAGATATAAAGAGAAAGGACATGAGTTAAGAAATAGAGGTGGATACAATAGAGGAAGAAGTTCTTATAACAGTGGAAGGTGAAGATCAGGGGGTTTTGGGAGAAGTTCTCACTTTTCTTCCATGAAATGTTACAACTGTGGATAATTGGGGCACCCTACATACAGATGCCTTGAAAAATTCTCAGCTTCACAAGGAGAGAAAAAGATTGCCTATGTCCAAGAAGAGGACTATTCTAAACAATCAGAGGTGAGTCTAGAATTAGAGAAAGGAGAACATCTCATGTTGAGAAGAATCTTGATTAAGACACCCACAAAAGATGAACATAAGCAGAGAAGGGCTCTTTTTAGAGTTAAGTGCAAGATATTGGGAAAAGTATGCAAAGTTATCATTGATTTAGGGTCCACAGATAATGTTATATCTAAGGAGGCAGTAGAGAAGTTAAAACTCATCAAGATTCCACATGTGTGTCCCTATAAAGTTACTTGGTTAAATAAGGGGCAAAAAATATTGGTAAATGAGCAAGTGAGGGTAGAATTCACCATTGACAAGTATCAAGATAAGATACTTTGTGATGTGTTTCCAATGGATGCATGTCATCTGTTGCTTGGTAGACCATGGCAGTATGATAGGGAAGATGTCCATAATGGGAAAGAGAATAGGGACTCCTTCAAGAAAAATGGGGTAACTTTCAAAATTCAGCCTTTGATAGAGGAAGACATAGTGGAGAAGACAAAATCCAATACATTGTTGATGAGTGGAAAGGAGTTCCTAAGGGATATGAAAGAGGAAGGAGTTGGCTATGAAATCATATTAAAGCCAAAGGAGGAGGAGACTCATAAGAAAGAACCTATGCCAAAGGAAGTGAAACAACTGTTGGATTAGTTTAAGGACATAATATGTGAGGGTACACCAAATACACTACCACCAAAGAGGGAGATAAGTCATCAAATTAAATTTGTACAAGGAGCATCTTTTCCAAACAAGTCTGCATATAAAATGACACCAAAAAAAAAACAAGGAGATAGCCAGGAAAGTACAAGACCTTTTGGACCAAGGGTTGATCAGAAAGACCATAAGCCCATGTTTTGTCCTAGTGGTGTTGGCTCCTAAGAAGGGAGGTAAGTGGAGGATGTGTACTGATTCTAGGGAAATTCGTAGGATAACTATTAGATATAGATTTCCTATTCCTAGGATAGAAGATTTAATGGATTGTTTGGGGGGTGCTAAGTACTTCTCTAAAATTGATTTGAAAAGTGGTTACTACCAAATTAGGATGAATGAAGGTTTTGAGTGGAATTCATCCTTTAAGACTACAGAGGGGTTATATGAATGGTTAGTTATTCCCTTTGGGCCTACTAATGCACCTAGTACCTTTATGAGGATGATGAATGAGGTCTTGAAAGACTACATAGGTGTATTTGTAGTTGTCTATTTAGATGACATCCTCATTTTTAGCAAGACAAAGGAGAACCATATGAGACACTTGGAGTTAGTATTAAAGAGGTTGTAGGAAGAAAAACTCACCATAAATCTAGAAAAGAGTGAGTTCATGAAGGAAGAAATAGTCTACCTAGGATTTGTAGTTTCCCAAGGTGACTTGAAGATGGATAAGGAAAAAGTAGAGGTCATTTTGAAATGGCCTAATCCTAAGATAGGGAATGAAGTTAGGAGCTTCCATGGGTTATCCCAATTCTATTTGAATTTTATTAGAAGATTCAGTGAAATCTATGATCCATTCCTAGAGACCATTAAAGGAGGGTTGAAAACCAAATTTGTATGGACCAAGGTAGCTATTGTTGTTACCAAGTTTTGACAAACCTTTCATATTAGAGTGTGATGCAAGATGCATAGAAGTGGGGGTTGTCTTAAGCCAAGAAGGTAGGCCAGTGGAATTCTTTAGTGAGAGATTGAATGAGGAAAATTCTAGGTACTCTTCCTATGACTTGGAGCTATATGCTCTTGTACAATCCCTAAAGAAATGGAGGCATTCATTATTTCCTAAAGAGTTTGTTGTCTTTATAGATAACCAAGCATTGAGTTATATCAATACTCAAGACAAGCTTAGCTTGAGACACATCAAATGGATGGAGTTTTTTCCTGGTAATACATCTTCACTATTAAGCATAAGAAGGGGGTACAAAATAAAGTTGGAGATGACCTTAGTAGAAGGATGCTAACCATACAAGTGATTCAGTTGTAGAGTACAGGGGTTGAAGGGTTCAAGGACCTTTATGAAGGAGATACAGACTTATAAGTGATCTATAAGGTGTTCAAAGAGTTTGAGAATCACTTTCACAGTGAGTATGCAGACTACACTCTTCAAAATGGATTGTTGTTCAAAGGGAAACAATTATGTGTTCCAAGGGGATCCATGAGGGAGAACCTCATCCAAGAAAATAATAATGGGATTCTAAGTGGACACTTTGGATTGAACAAGACCTTGGATCTAGTGGAGAGGTTCTATTGGTTACAAAAAATGTAGAGAGATATAAGGAGATATGTAGAGCAATGTGGAGTGTGTCAAATAGTAAAAGGAACTTCATCAAATGCAGGCTTATATCAGCTATTTCCCATCCCAAGTAGACCATGGGATTGCATAAGTATGGATTTTATTATGAGACTACCTAGGACACCTACTGGTTTAGACAGTGTGTTTGTGGTAGTGGATAGATTTAGAAAAATGAGCCATTTTGTCCCATGCAAGAAAACACGTGATGCTAGCTATATTTCCCATTTGTTCTTTAAAGAGATAGTGAGGATACATGGCTTGCCAACAAGCATAGTTGCAGACAGAGATGTGAAGTTTATGGGACATTTCTAGAAGACTCTTGGGAGAAGGCTAGGAACCAACTTGTCACTTAGCTAAGATCATCATCCTCAAATGGATGGCCATACAGAGGTGATCAACAAGGTACTTGGTAATTTTTTGAGATGTTTGACAAAAGAATATGGACAAAGTTGGGAGCAAGTGATACCTCAAGAAGAATTTTTGTACAATGATAGCACAAATAGGACCACAAGTAAGAGCCCATTTGAGATTGTTTATGGGTTACACCCAAGGGGTGTACTTGAGTTGAGAGACTTACAAGGATATGAAGGAATCAGTGGTTATGCTGATGATTTCTCTTAGTCAATGACAAAGGTACATGAATAAGTTAGGAAGACATTAATGAAGGCCAATCAGAAGTTGAAATCCAAAAGAGATGAAGGAAGAAGAGATCTGCAGTTTGAAGTAGGTGATCTAGTAATGGTGTTTTTGAACAAGGCTAGGTTACAAAAGGGGATACCTAGTAAGTTGAAAATGAAAAGGATTGGGCCTTGCAAGGTGTTAGCCAAGTATGGACCCAATGCCTATAAGCTGGAACTACCCAAGGAGATGTGAATTTCTCCAATCTTCAATGTGAAAGATTTGACAAAGTATAAAGGGCCAGAAATGGATGCAGTGCAGTATAGTACTGAGGTGAATAAGGATGTGGGGGAGTTAAAGACTTTGGATCAGATCTAACCACAAGATGAAAGGATACTAGATTCAAGAGTGAAAAAGAAGACCAGGCATAAGATCTATATGGAACATCTAGTGAAGTGGAGGTAGCAACCAGAGTCAGAAGCCACTTGTATAGTGGAAAGTGACTTGAAGAAACATGGAATCAGTGAGGAGTTCTTGACACCACAGCTACCCTAATTTGTTTATTGTAGGGGGAATGGTGCAGGAGCACCCTAAGATGTTTGAAAGATCTTTTTGGTCCTTTTGGCTTCTAGGTTGGTTTAGCGAACCATCAGTTAATAAGGACTATTTTATAGAGTCCCAAGTGTATTTAAGGTGTGATTAGAGTCAGTAGTGATTAGGTTTTCAAGTTATGAGGTCAAATTGTATCTAGGGGTCTATATCCCTAGAAGTCAACCAAAAGGTCAAAGGGTTGACCAAAACTCCAAAATGGAGTGGCCGCAATAAAGGTTTTGATGTTTTAAAGTGTTTTAAGTTCATTTGATAAGTTTTAGGACCAATTTGGGCCATTAGAAGCAACAAGTTGTCATTTTGGTAAAAGATGTAAAAGTTGTCATGACAACATTTCCTAATTTTTAGGAAAGGGCTTTAATGGTGCCCAAATGCTGAAATGAGGGTCTTGACATGTGAGGATAAGGTATATAAGGTGGACAAAACCCTAATCCAACAGTTATTTTCCATTGTGTATGAATTGTGTGTGCATAAGGAAGGGTTTAGACTATATTTTCATGACAGTGCTATGATCCAGTAGTGCAATGGATTGAAATTGCGTAGTAAATGGATTGAGAAATTTTGTGTTGGCATGTATTTACTTCTCGTAGCATTGAATTTATCATTTTGTGTGACTGGTGAAGGTTTTGGGGTAAAATTACAAACTCGTGTCACACTTTTACAAAGGAAGAGGACCACAACATGCAAAGTAGTTAAACTTCAACGACATAAAAGTAGTATTTGTGATTAGAATTTGAAAATGATGTAAACTAATGAAATGTGTAAAATTGGATTTAGTTTATGCCTATACTTTTAAAAAAAATATTGAATAAGAATTGACATAGCTTTTTAATTTTTGAATTCCATTTTTTAATTGTTGAAAAATGTTGAAAATCGAGGGTCTAGTTCCCACCAACAAAATATATGTAAATAATCTTTTCTTCCTCTGATTTCAGAATATGTTTTAGATGATATGTATAGCTAGTGCAGAAAAAAAGAAAGATTGGTTTTCGGTTTATATTTTGTCTATTATAACTATTCAAAGTCGACGTTACCTGAAATTAATAGTTTTTGTCTCCCGCCTAATTTTCCATAGAAAATCTACACCAAATACAAAAGAAATTATATATTCTTAAAGAGGACTCTCTCCTCTAGTGTTAAATATAAGTTTTAAAATTTTGTGACATGATTTGCTATTTTTTATAATATTTTTTTGAACGAGCATGTTTTTTTATATAAAAATTATATGACCATAATCTAGACTTGAAGCTGTACAAAAGGTATTTTTAAATTTTAAGAACAATTCAGTTTTGGTGGACAAATAAGCCCCAAAAATGACATGTTTCTTGTTTTCCTTTTTTTTTGCTTATTTGGCTGCCACATGGGATGTCACATAAGTATTTTCGGTCGAAATGGGTCCGGCCAAATCATAGGCTGACCAAACATGGTCGCGTGAACGATCGCAACACTCAAAGTTTAAAATCAATTATTCTGACTTAAAAAGGGGTTTTTTAATAAAATCATTTTTTAAATTGTTTTAAAAGAGTATTTTTGGGTGTTAAAGGGCAACTAAGAATTAAAATTATCATGGAGGTTTGTATTATTTGCAATTTTTTTATAGTTTTTTGAGATTTATTTGTGTTTTTAATTAAAGCATTGTTCAATATTAAATTATGAAATTATCAATATTATTTTTGAATTTTTTATCAATTGTATATGGTTTTGTGTATGCAGGTGAATCAAAGCTCTCAAGTTGAACAAATTGTGCAATGGGGAATAAAAGAAACGAAACAAGAAAATATGATCGAATAAGGGATGAAAAAATGAAAGGTCATACAAAACGTAATGAAGATGAACCTGTTGAAGTCCAAGAAGATCCAATTCAAGTAGGGGAACCAATTGATGAAAATATAGCTTTTGACATGGGCAATTTGATGGAGATGGATGACGATTCATTTTTTAGTCAATTTTCACTTGATGAATTGGAACCTGAAAGCACAATAAAAAAAATAATGCAAAAAGATTTGGGATGAATATTTTCAAAGTAAAAGTCTGATTGGAAAAGTATAATTATTTGCTAGGTTATTTAGGAAAAAATAAATGACTCCTATTTTGGAGTTGTTAGGTGTTGATAACAAGAATAAATTAGGAAACAATGTAAATCAAACAATAGTTGAAAATTTGCAGGATGCATTGAACAACATTAACAATTGAAGTCAAGGAGCTGATTTAAGTGCTGCACATAGAGCATTGATGACTACTTTATCTAGTAGGAGGTTGACACAGAGAAAACAAGTACATGCAATTTGTGATTTATTGAATGTACCTAGAAGAACTGTTCAAATATATATCAAGAAGAGAAATATGTTAGATGAAAATATTCAAAAGAATTGGGTTAATATTTGTAGACTTCCTCGAAAAGTCAAAATTTCTAAAGATGTAAAAAGATAGGTCATTGAATATTGGACCGCTCACTCTCATGTTTCTTCTAATAGAAGGGATACTATATAGATGAAAGATGAAGAGACCAGTATGAAAATTGCACATCCAAAATATTTTATAGATACAACACAAAGCAAATTGTTTGAAGCATTCAGACACGAATTTTTTAGATGTGAAAATATGTCAAAGAATGTTTGAGAGGTTGTGCCCTTGCTTTGTATGCATAAATAAGGTATGTGAAACTTGTTGTTGCTGAAATAATGTTGAGTTTCATCTATGTTTGCAATCATATAAGAAGGTTATGGCAGTACTTAATTTAGCTATGCTCATCCATGCAAGTATGACACAATTTGTGAAGTCTATATTATGTGATAAATCAGAAGCTTCAGATGAGTTCAAAGTACAATGTATAAAGAGTGCATGCAGTGATTGTGGAGATTTACATGAATTTCCATTGCAAGTTGAGAATATTAATGTTGCAACACTAGTTTAGTGGAAGATATTTGAATATGATACATACCAAACTAAGAGCGGAGATAAATCTAGAAAAATTGTATTGAAGGAGAGTGAATTGCCCTACCTTGAGTTTATGACCAGGTTCCATATTATCATTTATCCACATATCCAACATTGTCATGGTGCAAGATGGAAAGATAAACAGTTTCATGATTCAAAACATTGTTTCCCACATGGTTGTATTCTTTTAGTTGTAGATTTCTCTGAGAACTATACATTCTCCCCTCAATCAGAGCTTCAAGCTCAATATTATCATTCTGACCAAGATGTAATATTTGTGCAAGTGACCTATATACATGCACAATTTTATTTGGATGAGGTAGAAAGTACCAATCCAAATGAACGCATTATCATCAAGGAGGTCCATTTCTATATCAGCGATGATAAGGTTCATGATAGGAGCTAACTGGCTCATTATTTTTCCATGTATTTAAAAGATACCATGAATCATGGGACAAAAGCTTCACAACACTGGATTTGGTCTGATGGTTGTGCAGGTAAGTGTATGCACTTCAATTAATTTTCAAATTTTCCTTGATTACTTGTTAAATTATTATGTGATCATAATCTTGCATATTAATGTAACTTAATCTTGAAGGACAATTTAAATCTGCAAAAGCCTTTAATTGGCTAGCTATGCAACAGGCTAGATGCAATGTTAAGTTTCTGTGGAACTTCTTTGAAAGTGGACATAGAAAATGAGAGCACGATGGAGCAGGAGCATGTGTGAAGCGTGCACTTTGCCAACATGAATTTGCAGGTACAAATGGTGTGAACAGTAGTTAAATATATATATATCTAGATATTTCAAATAGTATAATTTAAACTTAGATGTATTTGAACTTTAAACTGATAGTTTAGAAATTTACAGGTAACATGATAGAGAATTCAAAGGAAATTGTTGAATGGTGTAAAAACCATTTTGCTATTCGGGACACCCAATACAACAAACATTATTTTTGGGAAGTGAAAGGTAATTTATAGTTTGTAGGAAAAATCTAAATTAAAATTTAATTTTGTGTTCATCTATGTTATCATAATTGTTGATTTAAATATGTACAACTTTCATTTCATATTTGTAATAGATATAGACCGATCTAATCCTTGCAATTGTCAAAGGATTGTTGGTATTAGAAGTTTGCATCAATTGATGAGTACCGGACAACACAAGCCTCTATTGATTCAAGTAAGAGAAAAATCATTTTTCTGTGTTGACTACACTGAGGACAATCCAATGAGTCAATGTCAAAATATTGCAAATGGATATGTTTCACAATGGGATATGAAGGAGTTAATCAGAATGCCTCCTTATGAAGATGATGACATTGACATAAACATTCATGATCCTATATATTCAGCTGATTATGAGCGTGT
>MU224532.1:68921-81007 GCA_018584345.1 Thuja plicata
ACATATACATATACATATATATATATATATATATATATATACATATATATATATCAAAATTTTAATTCAAATTATTTATGTCATTTACATGTGTAAGTTTTATAAATACATCAAAATTTAAATAAATATATACTGTAGCAGCATGTAATGCTCTCCCGATATCACTCAACTCTAAATCATGTAAGTTTGAATCATGTAAGGAAAGATGTGAGGGATCAATGTGGTCATCTATAAGCAAGCTGGAAAAAAGTTGACGAACCGGATGTGATGAAGTGGCCTGGGTAGACTGGTGAGGTGCATCCTCACCAACTGAAGTCTATTGAGGTGCATCTTCACCAACTGCAGTGTACTGAGGAGCTATAGGTGGTGCAGGAATATCAGCCTCCTGTCTCTGTGTACCCTGAGAACCTAATCCAGTAGATCTGTTGAGAATGGTGGGGATAAATGTTGGGACATCCTTGAGAGGAACCTCAGCGATAATCTGTATAGCCTGACATGCACAAAGTAGATCACTAGATAAATATGCACACATACGAAGGAACTGGTCCATATCTGATATAGCTGCAACCTCAAAGGGAGATGGTATATCTACTATATGGTATGGATCATCAGTAGAGGATGCAGTCTGTGTAGGTGGAGGAATGCCAGAACAAGAATGCAACATGTATCTCTCTAATCGATCAGATGACATCTCATGATCCTGTGTCATGATACTCATGATACTAGAAAATACATCTATCTTGATACTGTGATCAGGTAAAGTTTGTCATGTAGCTTCCATTTCCAAACCCTTTGGTATGACCAAAAGGTTTGGACCCACCCTTGCCTACTTATTAGCAGGAACTAGGGAATTAGGCCCTTTGAATCTATCTGATATTCTCCCCATCTCGTGCCCAGCATAATCGGGAAAATATGTGTAATCAACATCATGATGCAAATGAAATTATGAAAACAATTGTTTGCAAAAATATAGTGGAAGCTCATCCTTCAGGGGCCACCTATGATGAGTAGCCAACCATCGAGGATATATAAATGGTTGAACAAGGTCATCCTCACACCATGTAGTCATATAGCCTCTGACCTGTGCTCTATCTTGGTAAAAGGAAACATGGTGTTCACCATAGCGGTGGAGACCTCTGATTTAATCTGTCTATACTTCACAACACCAGTAACGCTGCAGGAGAGAGAAGTATAGAATGTATCAATAGATATACTATCATAAGGGTTGTATGATTGAACTATGTCAATCATACGAACTAGGTCCTCTCTAATGACCTTCACCCTATCCTTATTAGGGAGGGTGGTGGATGACTGGATACCGTGATCAAGAACCTCAATAGCTCATGTCAATCGAGCTATGGTACTCTCAAATAAATCCTCTCTCCCCTCTCTAGAATTATTCGATCTATGAGAAGAGAAAGAACTACAACCCCCCTATACACTGACATCTCTAGAATCTATAGGTGATGTCCCTCTACCTGATGCCATGTGATAGAAAAAATAGATGTATCTATGCTCGAAAGTATAAAGAAGAATATATGTCTAGATCAAGCTGCACATGTACATGGTCCAATTCTAATTTAATTATATATTTTTAAACACATGTACATTACAAATAAATAAACTAGAAAACACTTGAATGCATATACAATTGAAAGAAAAATGATTTAAAATCATATATATACATACATGTGCATATAATTTCTAACGAAAAGAGGTTTTGAGTTATGGATCAATTTTGTTTGTAGGTTTACAACTAGCCTAGTTGAATGTAAAATAATGTTTCATGTTTAGGTTTAGGGATCAACTTGGTTTATTTATCAATTAGGTTTAAGATTAATTTGTTTGTGTTTAACCTGTTCATGTTTGTTTCTAGCATGTTCTATTTGAAGGTCAGGGTTCATGTGTTTGTTGAACATGGTAGGGTTTAATTTTATGGTGAGGGTTCATATATGTTTGTTTAGTGTTAGGGTTTATGTTGGTTAACTTTTAAATTAGTTTTACATGGTGAGGGTTCATATATGTTTGTTTAGTGAAATGGTTTATGTTGGTTAACATGTTAGTTTCTAGCTAATGCTGTGTCACATGATAGATAAAAATAGATTAAAAAAAATACTTGAATACATGAATGTTCAAAAAAAAATTCAATTTAGCACATTAAGGTTTATGTTGATTTATTTTTCAGTTTCATATTATGTCTCTATTAGGGATCAATATGGTTAGGGTTTCATGTGTTAGGGTTCACATGTTAAAGTTTATGTTAAAATTCATGTTTCAGTTTCATGTTAGGGTTCAAGATGTTTGTTTCAAATTACGGTTTCACATGTTAGGGTACAATGTTATGTTTAATATATGAACGTTACATAATAAGTTAATGTCTTATACAATTCATTTTCCTTATGTTTTGTAACATTTTGCTAAGGTTTTCTTAGGGTTCATGTTAGGGTTCAATATGGTTAAGGTTTCATGTTAAGGTTAATGTTAGAATTTTTAAGTTGATTTATGTTTCAGTTTTATGTTAGGGTTAATTTGTTAGAGTTTATGTTGATTTATGTTTCAGTTTCAAGTTGGTTTTATGTATTGTAATATTTTCCTAATGTTTTGAAACATATGTAATAAAAATAAATTAATTTACTAAATAAAATTTTTCCTAATGTAACATTTTCCTAATGTTTTGTAACACACTCCTATTGTTTTGTAATATTTTCCTACTGTTTTCTAATATTTTCCTACTATTTTAAAACATTTGTAATAAAACTAAATTAATTAACTAAGTAACTAACATATAATCTTAATTTAAAAAAAAACATTAAATCTACATAAAACAATATTGTATATTTTCTAAAATTAAAAATAACAAAATTAAAATAAAAAACATCAAATAATAGTGCAGCTACATTAATTTAACTAAACAAAACTTAAAAATATTTAAAATAAAATTAAAAAACTAACCTATTTTTTGCTCAAGTACCCCTATTCTGCTCCACAATTCTTGGAAGGAACTCAGTAAAAGTGAGCCGCTCAACAATATTTTGGCCTATATATATTTTTAAGGGTTCTGTCTGAACCATGTTTCAGCTGAACCCATTTTGTCTGAAACAAGTCTGCCACATCGATGCCACATGGCGCCGCGTGTGTACCACATATGTATGGCCAGACATGTTTTGGCCAAAATGGGTCTAGCCGAAACAATCCAAATGGTCCTCAAGTGTGACACAGCTCCGTACGTTTACCCTTTGCAAATTCTTTTGTTTTCACAATTTGTCTGGTTTCAAAGCAGTTATGTAAATATGCCACCCTCTTCAATTCCTATGGTCAAACTCCTATGGCCTCTTGGATTCAAGTAGGGGACTCCATGTAAACTTTTTATATAGGTTGTGGAGTCATTTTATGAAGGGGAGTCAATTTTAGCATGAAGCCCTAGGCGAGTGCAACTACATTCTGGTTAGGTGCTTGAATGGAGCAGTAGCAAGAAAGCTTGCTCAGTGGATTGGTTGAATCCAATAAATGGTGGGAGAATGTAGAGAGGTGAGTCCTTGTTAGTTTTAAATAAGGAGAATTTCAAGGGAGGTGTGGAAGGCATTCAAAACAAGTCAAGAAACCAGACTGTGTACATGTTCCCTAAAACCCATAAACTAGGGGTTTCCTAGAAAACTAGTGTATAGACATAGTGGGAACTTGAGACCTTGAAAATTCTAGAGTAGAGGAAAAACCCACAAGGAATGTGTAATTATTTCCCAACAGTGTTAAGGTATTTTTAAAGAAAATCCACTTTTTCAGTGAATAGGAGGGTTAATTAGGCCTAAAAGGCTACAAGGCCTCAAGAACAAGGAATCTTTAACCCCATTGAAATTAGTGTGAAAGATCCCCAAGATTGGATCTAGGGGATTTGAAAGAGACCTAAAGAAGGTAAGGAATCCAATCCCAAAGAAGATAGGACAAATGGGAAAGTTGATGACCAAGGAAAGCCATGGATGTGAAGAGTTATGGAGAAGGACCTAGTGTGAATTTAAACTTGTTGGAGAGCTCCTAGGGAGTTGGAGGATTAGATAGGAATCCTATAGTTGGTGTGGTGATAGGAATGCTAAGAAGACCAAGAGAAGGTATAGTAGAGAGAAAGAAAGCTCTAGGAGTGGGAGCTCCCCATCAATATGCATTAAACTAGATTTGACATTACAATGTTCTGCATTCACTTTTAATCCATTGAACCAGATGGATCTTTCCTACCATTTATTTTCTCAAGTTTTGCCTCATGGTATGACTCACAAAACTTCCAAAGATTTTTATTGTGTGGTATTCCTCCATATTTGGTCAAATGGGCATTTGATGCAATGACAAGGTTGGAATAATGAAGAATCTTCCTGTGTGTCGCCCAATCCTCGAACAACCACAACCTAGGGTTCTTCATACAATACCATCTAAGCCATGTACTAGTTACAACCACTAATATTGTAGGGTATTCTAATCCATCATCACCTATAACTGAGTGATCCAATTTATTTTTGGCCTCAACACAATGACACAAATAATAATCTATCCCTTTGTTATTGTCGTCAGGTGCAACATCAAAAACATGGTCTGCAATGATAGAAGAATAATGAGGAGATTAATTTGAAAAATACTTATGCTAAAGTACTAAATTTGAGACTATTTGTGAGTCAAGAAAATTTACCCAGTTGCACTAGATCAGAAAAATGGTCATAGTCAATGGATGATTCCATTTGTGTTAGTTGCAATGCTGTTGGGGGACAAGAAGAGTCAAGTGGGCACAAAATTTGTGTAGACCGTTTGTCGAGCCATTCCTTTGACTCGCACCCATCGCAATCTTCATCTATGCATGATGAACAAAAGAATGCCATATGTCGTGTGTGGATGATACATGAATGTGCATTAGAGCTTCTAAAAGAGTATAGATTACTTGATCTTGTTAATGTACAACAATCCTCATATGGTGCAATGTTAGTTTCATCCATCAGCAAAAAAAATCTATGAAGCATAGAATCACCTTCATCACCTAGACCCATTGTAGCATTACACCACTGGATTCAATACATCTCGCATCTAACAATGTTGTTTGTTCTTTGTACTTTAATTCTTCACGTGCTAAGGCCCTTTTTATACATACACCTGCACCATTGTGCTCTCCCTCTCCATGACTGGCCTCTGTAAAATTCTAGATATATTGAATACCATTGTTCGTATGCATCCTGCTCAACCAATAAAATATCGAATAATTCTTCAGTTGCGATGCATAATTGTTTGACCATATGTTGTGTCAATGATATGATATGCTCCTATTAATCAAATCACCATAAAATAAATGAAAGAAACCATGTACAACTCTGTAGAATGTGAACGATCACTGCTATGTAAAAATGATACTCCCTCAATATCTTCATGTTCTCCTTTGTACTATCAGGTGAATGCATAAATTCTATATGAACAAATATAACAACTTGTTGAGAGCTATAATACTTTGCTTGCACCTCATTTTGTGGTTGTAGAGTGTATTTCTCTATGAAGTTGACAACTGAAACAATGATATCAAGTGGAAATGTGTCCTTGCACAACTTTAATTACATATCCAACCATCGAGCTCTATGTGTATGCCTTGCATACTCATACACAATCTTATCACAAAAAATATTCATGAACGGATACACTAGAATCTTTTCATTACTAAATCACATCTTTTAGCCTCCTTTCCATCTTTTAGAGCATATACAACTATCTTATATTTTCCAAAATCCACTTTTTCATTCCCAATTGCATGTGTAGTCTCCATATGTTGACAATTTGGCAAATGTTCCAAACCACCACAATCTATGCATGTACCATTCAAGCATGTGAGCTTGTAAAATTGTTGTCCATCCACTCTTTCACATAAAATTGTAGTAATTAATTCCCTTGAAGATGTAGGTGGGTCATTTATGTTACAATCCTACAAAGCATGGTTAGAATTCAAATCTACACATATATGCTTATAAACATCAAAATGGTTAGAAAATTCAATATGTACCCTACAACAACAAGTTGTGTGTGTGTGATTTATCTTCACATAAAAAGTTTTAGCCATTTCAAAATATCTTTGTCTAATTTTAAATTGAGGATACGTATGTATAAATTTTTTAAAGAATTGTGTCTTAGCTTAATCCAAAAAATGTTTCAAATGTGGAATGCAGATTCGACTACCAATTATCCTTCTTACACCATCTCATTGATTGGGAGATACTCGTGTGTTATTATTCCAAAAGTCTTCGATCACAAATTTTAAAGCTTCAACAATTGATTTATCCTTCTGCGGTAGTCTACCAGAAAATGCCCATAACTCATTGTTATTTGGATCTTCCACTCTTTGACGCCTTCCCACAGATCTCATTAGAGACTTTCTACTTATTTTCAATGCTTTTCTTGTCTTTCTAATGAGTCAATATTTCTTCATTTGAGTGCTTACTATTGTTGATGTAAGTACACGTCGTGTGACATTACTATCTTTTGTGTGTGATGTAGAACCCACACTCTCATATGCAGTCATTAAATTCTTTACAATAGATTTTTCACTTAATTCATCCATTGTTCTTAGCCCAAGAATCTTCATGATTGGCATAAATTTTATATTTCTCATCATTTGAATAAATAGTTGACATCTTTGTGTCATATTTAAATTCTCAAAAAATAATCTCCAAATATGGATAGAATATCTTTGACAAGTACGCTTGGGAATCTTGTCAGGCATTTGTTGCAAAATGTTATTATCAATATCAATCAAATATGTTATCTTCTTGTAAAGAATTTTAGGAGGTGTTTTCAACTATTGAATAGCCTCAACATTACAAATATCAACAACAATATGTGTCAGTTGTGTACCTTCAACCTCAGATGATGTGCCTTCAAATTAATATGTGAACGATGGATCCTCACCAACTTGAGATTTTAATGGTGTGCCTTCAACATGACATGATGTTGTGCCTACATCTTCGGATGTAGATAATGGTGTGCCTTCAACATGACACGATGTTGTGCCTACACCTCAGGATGTAGATAATGGTGTGCCTTTGAAACATGATACAATGGTGTGCCTTTAAGATGATACAAGGGTGTGTCTCCAACATTAGATGGTGGTGTCCCTTCAACTTTGGAACTCATAGATGTGTGCCCACATCTTCATAATTCAATTTTCTTATTGCACGCAAGTTTCTCATCCGTTGCCTTTTTGTTTCCAATTCCAATTCTCTCTTACTTTCTATTGATGTTTCATGTTCCTCATCCAAAGGAAAATCTTCTTTTATGGTATGCAATTTTTTTTGTTCACAAAGTTGTCTCATTCTTTTCATTTTCTTCTCTTTGTCTCTTTCATGTTCTTTTGGTGTTCGATTCTTTGCTCATTTCCTTGGCATGATGATGATTTCTACATATGAATTCATTACAATTTTCAAATTATTATATCAATTTATTACAAGAAGTGAAACTTTATAATATCAATCTAAATTATATTAACTCAAAATATAATAGAAATATTTGACAAATTATAATTTAAATCTTTTACAATATGTGAAATTATAAACAAAAAGACTCTTTATTCACAATTCACATGTAAAAAATAAGAAACTTACCTCAATGGATCAATTTTGGTGAAGAATGATTGACTTTCACACTTTGATGTTGTTTTTTGAACAAAAATGTGTTGCAAATTGATATAATATACTTCTTTGTGATCTTCAACACCATGAAAAGTGAATATTTGTAGAGCAAACTATAAAAAATAGACAGTAACAGTTAGAAGTGGGCCTCTTTCACAAGTTTCTTACCTTTATTACCATTTTTTTTGTTCTTAAATGACAAAAGGAGAGAGAGAGAGAGAGAGAGAGAGAGAGAGAGAGAGTAATCTCTCTCCTCATTCTCACCTATCTCTTTCTCCCTCTCTCTCACCTTCTCTTCCTCTCTCCTCCTATCCTTCTCTCTCTTACTCTCTCTATCTCTTGCTGTTGCCCTCCCCCACCTTCTCACTCTTTGTATGTCCCTCCCTTAGGGAGTGTTTATGGTTTACATAGGTTGTACGCACTATAGGGTGCACACACTATGTAAACCATAAATTTTCATGGTGCACATGCCCTATAGCGCGTGCGCCCTATACATTGTGCGCACTTTTATGGACATTGAAGTTTACCTAGCCTAAGGCTTGGATTGTCCTTGGATTTTAGAAACTAGAATCAGAGTAGAACAACTTGTTTTTGTCACATTTTAAAATTTTGAGTGTGACTATCCTCAATTTCTTGTTGAAGTTCAGAGTTTGTTGATTTCACAAAAAAATGGAATCTTATACCCCTTTTTAGTCCCCATCTTTGTGCATTTACCCAAGTGTGAAAAAATCACTAATTAGGGCTAATTGACCTATTAGGCCTAAAAGACAAAATTCACTACTGGTCTTGATATTGTTTCAGAAATCCTTGATTTCCTATTCAAACAGGATCATATGGAGTTAGAGAAGCTTGCCAAACATGGATTACACCCTCTGCATACAATTGTGAAGTAGTGGAGTTGAAAATGCACTTGAAGTCTTTTAAGAAGGAGTAAAGGATAGAGGTGAACTTTGTTGATAGATACCCCAAGGTGAAGCACAAAAGTTACCAACTCATAGAGTGGTGTTGGAGAAGTCCTAGGCTAGTTGACAAAGGGCTTGAAAGATCCTAGAAGAGAGGGTAGGATCTTCTGAAGGCTAGGAATAGTAAGAGTCCTAGTTAGACTTGTGCAAGAACACTTTGAGTGTAGCTATCACATATTAGATATCAAATATGATTTGGCTTCTTACATGGCTACATTAGTGACACCCTAGCCAACTAAAAAGTCAATATGGATTTTCATGTTTTTTCGTCAATAAGTTTTTTTCTATTTTTTTCTTCTTATCACCACTTTTTTTCCCCTCACAATCTTGCAGATATCTTTTAAAGTTTTAAAAATTAAGGGTTAACCTTCAATGGTGATAATTTTTTTTCCATAATCTAATAAGATTACCTTATCCATATTATATGTCTTTGAATCAACTTTCCAACACCTATAGGTGATCAAGATCTTGACAAGAAATGCAAACGTTACATGCCTAAGTTTTACTAAATTATGATTTTTAGGCTGAAGGAAATAAATATATATTTTGGAAACAAAATAGATACCTACTTTAGAAACTGATCATTTTTTTGAAAACCAAAATAGATATCCATTATGGAAAACAAGATGTAACATGAATGATTTTAGGAAACATATATACATTACTAACAGATATCCATTTTGGTTTGATATTAACAAACCAAATTCAAATTTTCTCTGACCCTTAAAAAAGGTCAAAGTGGATTTTGGTGTGTTTCGCAATGTAGATGTTAATGTTATAGCTTCGGTCAGATCAATAATGAACATACTAAGTTGATATAATAATATTATATTTTTAATATAATAAATATTATATTATATTATATATATTATTATTAAACATATATTATGCAAACTTATATTTTTCTAATTTATGATTGATTAATGAAACATTATAAAATTATAATGAATAGACATGTCCCATGAAGGGACATGTCTCTCCTAGCCTCTTTCCCAATATAAATGAAAGAGAGATTGTTGCATTTGAAACACACAGAATATATATATACAAGCAGTGCTATTACATTTGTAGCGATCCTAAACCTCAACATGGTATCAGAGCAAGACTCAAATGTAATAGATAAATACAATAAAAATAAAAAATAAAAAAACATGGAGATTTTTTTTAGTCAAGAATATTTAACGGGATGCAGAGCTTATGGGGATAATCTGAATATTTTTTCTGATGTTTGATCGTATCCGATGAATAGAAATCCAATATTGAATGTAAGTGTCTGATTGTTGTGCCTCAAATATGATTTGCTGACATATATCTGCTCGATGACTGTCTGCAAATATCGACGAATGTTGGTACCTACAAATTTGAATACAAGAAATGTATAACATCGTAAAAAAAATGGCTAAAAGGACCAATCCATTGTTATTCAGAGTACAAGGTGGATTTTTAACGCTCTTGAGAATGACAGTTTCAATATTGAGTTCAGGACTGAATCTAAACAGCACGCCCATGGCCGATTCTAAATATCGTCTGTACAAAGGATTGACCACGTTTTGCAACAGTGATGGATCTGAGAATGAGAGTCACTTACTAGATGTGCAATGTGTGATTAGTGCTGAATGTATAGGTCGAGTATGGAAGAAGGATCATGTGCGGTAACGAATTGATACAGAGATCTAAATGTTCGTTGGGCCATAGAGATTTGAATGTTTGTGTTCTTGTCTGTGGGTCACTAAAACAATAAATAATTGTGATTGATTTGAATCTTTTTGTGCCAAGAGAGAGAGGGCCATGCTAGATAATGAGGTGAAAGAGACCACATTGGGGTCACTGATTTTGTTTGCGGTCTCAATGTGCTGGATTTGGAGCTAGGAGTTATCACAGTTGAAAAATACCGCACAAACAAAGTTAAAACACCTAGCTTTAATGGTTGGAGATGCATGTTACTTGGAAGAGTTGTGTGTGTTGCAAGGAGATTGTTTATTAGCTTATGATTCATCTGAATTAGTACGAATAGGTCTCTTGGATAGAACCAAATGACAAAGGTACTGAAGCTCTATGAACACAATCCTACATGATCATCTGAAATTTAAATCTAGTGAGATAGCCATGTATTGAAAAGGCGACTACCTTTGTGATATTATTTGATTAGAAACCATTGACATTATTGGCCTAGAATCGATTAATATTCTCCTAAGACATTATAGTTGTGCCTTATCATGGTTATCATTGGAGCTAGGGAATTCTGGTAGAGTGTCTTGGACAGAATTGAATTCACCCACACAAGTCAAGAATGGTCTAAGGACTAGCAGAGATAGATGATAAATCTAAGCCATCGTACTCGAGCATTGGAGTGTAAAGTGCCAATTACCTCCAACATGCGATGATAGAGAACAACACATACTCAGAATCCAATAGGGATTGCAAAACAGTGGAACCAATCAAGATTTAGAAGATGGCTACCAACAATGCACACACAGATGGCAGATTCCTCTGCCGCCTCCATCACATTAGCGATCGTCTTCAATATATATTTTGGACTCTATGAAATTTTGAGCATTTCTCAATATTTCCTCTACTAAAAGATTTCCATCGCTTGGTACATAAACTAACGATTTTGTATCATTCTGTTAATGAAGAGTCTTAGTGTTCTATTTTGCATCGAGGTTTTTCAATCAGGGAAAGATGCATGAATGGGAAGATGTAATACTTGTCCAGTTGGGAATATAGAACAAGGGACATTACAATCAGCGGAACATGTACATTCCTGTAGATATTTAGCAAATCCATTGCTAGGAAACAAGGCTGAATTGTGGATAGTTCTGATAATCACTCTTTACAAGAAAGTCTGATATGGGTATTGAGTAGCTTGTTCATTGAAGGAGAGTGGATGTTGACATTGGTAGAACTATAGCTTAAGTAGATGGAAAAACTAAGGAAAGACAGTGTGTTCTAGATTTCAGGAAACATAACTTCCTTATGTGTTGGCATGAAGGCATATTGTAGAGTGAGCCAATGTGAATGGTCACCTTTGGACTCATGATGTGGCTCGTTATATGTTTGGATGCCTTCTAATTTTTAGTATCATACATATAAAAAGGACGGATCAAGAAGCATAAGAACTTGATTGAAGATGGACATAAGATTCAGAGGGAGTCTAACAATCTATCAGAAGCAACCTTGGATGAGAAGGTCAATAGGTTGATACATGTACTTGGAGCTTCAGATGGAAGCCAAATTATCATGAATGTTTGGCATTGCCAGGCCTGAGGATAAATCCATAGTTTATTACATTCACTCATGTTACTATGGAATCAGACAAGTACATTTGTGTATGGGAAATCACTCTTGCAAACAATATTGTGATCATTGAACAAATAAATCATGTGCCAGATGATGCAAGTCTCTTGGAGAAAGATATCTTCCATGATTGGAGTATGTGAATATGGTATGCTTTCGTGACAGAGGGAGCAACTAGAGAATCTGC
>MU224532.1:82287-117136 GCA_018584345.1 Thuja plicata
CTTGAAGACCATTACTCATGATAATCATTTTGAGCACTTGGTGAATATCTTGTGAGTTGATATTTGGAGACCATTGCTCTGAGTACTTGGTGAGTATCATGGACTTGATACTTGAAGACCATTACTTTTTATATCAGTAAAATGATATAAATTTTAAATGATTATTTATACTCACGTATTACATTGACGTAATATATTTATCCTCCCTAGCTAAGAGGGAGTGTTAATGTTATAGCTTCGGTCAGATTAATAATGAACATACTAAGTTGATATAATAATATTATATTGTTAATATAAAAAATATTATATTATACTATATTATATATATTATTATTAAACATATATTATGCAAACTTATATTATTCTAATATATGATTGATTAATGAAACATTATAAAATTATAATGAATAGACATGTCCCATGAAGGGACATGTCTCTCCTAGCCTCTTTCCCAATATAAATGAAAGAGATATTGTTGCATTTGAAACACACAAAATATATACAAGCAGTGCTATTACATTTGTAGCGATCCTAAACCTCAACAGTAGAAAATATATTTTTTCTCCATTGAAACTTTTTGGCCTCTCGTCATCTTGCACATACCCATTTTATATTTGAATGTGAACATTCAATAATATATGTTTCTATGAATGACAAAGAAGTGTTTTGATTAGGATAAAATCAGGTTTTAGACTACCCGAAACCTTTACAAAAGAGAGTTACAGATGTTCAATACAACCCACATAGAAACAGCAACAAGACATAGAAAAAGGACTATTAAAAATAATATGGCAGCCTAAAAAAAAATCCAACAAACCTAACACCAGCATACCCACAGAAAATAGACCGAACAGGGTAAAAAAAAAAGCAAAGGAACAACAGAGTAGAAGGCTAGAAAATCTTAAGCAGCGCAGTCGCTTCAATCACAATGAGGTCCATGTTAACCATTTCCAATTTCATCTCCTCAAGATATTTATCATTCTTGGAACCTTTTTTCTTTGTGCTAAATCTTGTCCTCTTCCCTGCCCCCAGAGTATCAGATCAACTCCATCCTTATTAGAATCAATTTCTTGATTGATCTTCCCCTACTCTAGCTTTCCAAAAAGAATTTGGACATGCTCCGTAGAAGCTTTCAGATTTTTTTTAGCTCTGCTGTCCCATCTTCTTCATGTTGTCCTAAATTTTATAGCTTTGTATAAGTTTTGTACATAACTACAAAAGTATCTCATATGATGAGTTGATATCAGTGAAAAACATTGCTCCATATCTACAAAAACTCCCCCTTTGTGGTAAGTGGAAACACTTACTATGTTCTCCATATTTTCTCCCCTTTGACATCAAGGGAAAAGGGAAAATGATCTTAAAAAGGATAGCATACTCCCCTTATTATTATGGACCTGCTTCCTACCTACTTCTTATAAAAGGAAGCCTTCATGTGTCTAGGTGCCTCATATATGCATCTAGTTGGAAGAATGAGGCCCAACAACCCCTTAGTTTAGCTTGGGATACTCAAATGTGTCCTTTGGAAGTTCTTTTTAAAGATGTATGCAACCTAATCCTTCATGGGTACATATTTCAATTTCACCTCTTGATCTGCAACTTCCTCACTTAGAAAGTGATACTAGATATATATGTGCTTGGTTCTAGAATGTATAACTATACTTTTTTTAATTTTAATGTCACTTTTATTTAACATATAATAGGAATGGGATCATTATATATCACCCTTATATCCTTCAAGGATTAATTCATCAATAGTACCTAAGTGCAACAAGATTTTATTACTTTGTATTGTAATTTTGTTATTGATCGGGACATAAATCCTAGTTCTTATTGAATAATGAGGCTAATATAGTTCAGGAAAAAATAAGGCACAATTGTAGGTACTTCTATTACACATAACTTATTTAATGAACACTAGTGTATGCACTTAAGACTAATTTTTATGCTTCTGATAACATAGACCATAGTCTGGAGTGTTCTTCAAATATCTAAATATTATCTTGATTTCCTTTACATGTGTATCTCTTGGACTATCTTGAAACCTTGCAACAAAGTAGATAGTATGCATTATGTCAAACCTAGATGAAGTTAAGTACACTAGGCCCCCAATCATAGATATATACTATATTTGATATGCCAGGGTGACTCATCATCCTCACTCAAATAAAAATATATCACCATAGGAGTGATTACTTGTTTATAGTCCTCTAAAGAAAATTTACTCAACATTTTCTTGATATAGTTTCTTGAGAGATAAAGATACAATCAATTAACTGAGTAATTTGAACCATAACGAAGAATAGCATTTCACTTAAAATTTTCATCTCAAACTCTTTTTGCATTTCTTTAGGAAATTTCTTAGATATCTCATCATCTCCAAAAAAATTATATCATCTATATATATTTCAAATATCAAAATGTTCCTCCTTAATTTTGACAGAAAGATCACTATCTACAATACTTGTCTCAAAAACTTCTAGAGTGAGTATGGCCTAATCTTCCATACCATTCCCTAGGAACTTGTTTAAGACCATAAAATTCCTTCATAAGTCTAAAAACCATGTTCAAGTCTTCTAATAGTTGAGATCCCTTACTTATACCCTATGAAGACTTATTCTTCTAGGTCTTCATCAAATAAAGTATATTTAACATCCATTTGATACACTTTGAAGTTCTCGTGAACTAAATATGCAAGAAACATCCTAATTGCTTCCATTCTTGCTACTAGAGAAAATATTACCTCAAACTCAATCCCTTCAAAATATTAATAACCTTTACAAACCGACCTTGGCTTATTTCTCACAACTTAAATAACCTTTACAAAAATAAACAAACTTTGTTTCTCATAACTTGAATAAGCTGGGTTGTAAAAGTTTACCTTTACAAACCAACTTGTGAATAGTATTTATTCACCTCTTCTATTAGATCTTAGAAACTTTATTTTCTTCTTCATTTCATTTTTAACCATTTACTTAGATATTTTAAACTTATCAAAATATTCAGGTGCAAGAGCAGCTAGGATAATCCCTAGTTTTAAATTTTGATGCGGCTTGTACTGACCTTAGCCAAGTCAGTAGTATTTTTTTTGGCCTTAGAAGGTCTTGTTGGTTATTTTCAAGAGGGATTAGAATAGGATCAATCCATTCTTGTAGTTTTGCTTGTGTTAGTGTTTAGTGCAAGAAAAGCCTAAAAGTGGGAATTTGGGTCTTATAGCCTAGAAGGCTTAGAAAGGATTAGTTTTGTTCCTAATATGGCCACAATGATGTTTTTACATCATTTTTTATAGGTTAGAGGTCATATAATTAAGTTAGATGCAAAAATCAAAAGTTGTCAAAATGTTGCATGACAACATTTGCAAATTTTAAAAGTTGCATGACAAAATTTTACAATATTGGATTTTCTTCGGTGTTTGCTGATGGGTGGTTGGTGTAAATGACTAAAATCATGGGAACAACATATTTATCCATGAAGATGCCCATTCTCCAAGGTTAGAGGATGTAGTACAAGATTTTGAAACTGCAAGAAAGATCTATTTTGCTAAATGTGTGCACAGTCAACTACTTTGGACTATTTGTAATCTAGTATGGATTGAATCCTATAATTTTATGTTGGATTAGTGAAGTTAGAATTTTTACATTTTTTTTTTTTATAAGTTTCTGTGAATCTATTTGCATAGTTTTGTAAATTCTTTTGTGTTCTAGTTAGTTGCTAGTGGTGTTCAGTCAGTTTTAGCAAAAATGGCTCCCCCATAGATTTCCACCATGAAATTCATCATGAATCTGAGGGATAAGGAAGAGAAGTCATTGTATAGTGTACATATGGAAGGAGGACCTCAACAAAGGATTTTATCTATTTTTAGTATCATGCCCTAGGAGAGCCAAGTGTGCCTAGTTAGGTGCTTGACAGTGAACTAAATGTGTTTGATTGCAGGGATATAAGTTGTAGAGCATAAAAAAGCATGGTTTTGAGTTCAATTGGGTCATACAAAGACTTCATATCCATATTAGGTCTTCCCAAATCCATCTAATTACTTTTACAAGCATAAATCACTTAACTTGTCCTGAATATCCTAATTAGCCCTAGTTGCCCTTAATTCTAGGAACCTACTGTAAGGAGACCCTAGAACCTTAAGACCTATAAAATCCTTCATGTCTTGGAAAATGGTGCTAGAATATCATATCTGATTTTGTGGTTGTTTGGGAAATTTTTCCAAAAAGTGGGAAAAACCAGTCAGATAGGGCTAGTAGGAGTACTAGGCCTAAAAGCCAAGTTTCAAGGAGAATTTTGAGATTGATTGTAAAAGCTATGATACCCAGTCCTAAGTGGGGTCATAGTAAGTCTAAGAAGAATTTGAACATGACTTTTATCCTTTCTTACACTTGTGAAGTAGAGGAGTTTAAAATGCACTTGGAGAGATCCAAGAAAGAGTGAAGGAGTGGAGAAAAATTTGATGGTAGTTACTTCCTAGTGAAGCAGAAAAGTTAACAACTCATAGAGTGGTGTTGGAGAAGTCCTAGGATAGATAATAAAGGGCTTGAAAGATCCTAGAAGATAGGGTATGGTCTTGTGAAGACTAGGAACAGTAAGAGTCCTGGTTAGGCTTGTGCAAGCACACTAAGGGATAAGCTATCAGATTGGTATCAGAACTAATAAGATTTGTCTTGTCATGAATGTTTCAACCAACAGAGTTAGTAGGAGAGTCTAAAAAGATAAATAATGCATAAATTTCAAATAAAGTGGATGAGCATGAAGAATTGAATAGATTTATCAGAGATAGATTGGCCAAATTAGAGCATAAATTGAACCAAGTGGAGGAAAAGAATGAAGAAGTCAAGGACAAAGTGGATGGAAAACACAAAGAGGTAGAAATTGAGGATGAGGTCCCTGATCCAGACCCTATAATCATAGAATAAAAATTCTTAAAATTATTGAACATGTTAAGTAGGAAAGCATTGGAAGGAATTCCAATCTTTAATGGAAATATGGAACCAGAGGTAGTCCTTGATTGGATTGAAGGACTTGAGAATCACTTTGAATGTCATGGCATAACTGAAGCTCATAAAGTAAAGGTAGATAAGGAAAGAATTAGAGGGTCTGCACTCACTTGGTGGAAATTCATCCAAGATTAGAGAGATAAGGAAGGAAAGAGACCCATTTCGACTTGGAAGGCTATGGTAGCAAGAATCAGAGATGCATATGTACTTGAAGACTATGAAATTTAGTTATATAAAAGGAGACAAAGTTTGAGACAAAAATACTTTAATGTTAACTCTTACACTAAAGAATTTCAAAGGGTATGTATGAGATCAAGAGTTGCAAAAGATGAAAGTGTGAAGGTAGCTAGATACCTCAATGGTCTAAGATGGACTATCCAAGATGAGATGAGTCTCTTGACTCCTACCACTAGTCAAAGATGCCACCAACTTGTAGTTAAGGTGGAAGAGAAATTGAAAATAAAACAAGATATAAGTAATACCAGAGGTAGAGGTAGAGGAAGAGATGGCAATAACCAAAGGAGTGGATATGGTGGTAGAAGTTTAGAATTTGAGACTCAAGGAGAGACCAATCTGACTAAACAACAAGAATTAATTTCAAGTAGAGGAAGCTTCAATAGAGGAAGAGGCCCTAATACTAATTGGAGAGGAAGATGCAATAAACAAGGAAGGGTTTCTTACAATTCAACCATGAAATTCTATTATTTCAACAAAATGGGACATCCTTCGTATAGGTATCCAGAGAAAGGCTCTACTACCCAAGGAACTGATAAGAGAGTAAATTTTGTACAAGAGGAGTCTAGTGGTGGTAACAAACACCCTGAAGTACCCTTAGAGTCACAAGAGGGAGAAATTATGATGATAAGGAGAACATTGATTAAAGAACCAGTGAGAGAAGAACCAAGCCAGAGAAGATCACTATTCAAAGTGAAGTGCAAAATGGTGGGTAAAGAGTGTAGAGTCATCATAGACTTAGGGTCTACTAAAAATATTGTTTCAGAGGAGGCAGTTAGGAAACTCAAAATGAAGAAGATTTCACATAGTAATCCATACAAGGTTACTTTGTTGGACAAAGGACAACATGTCCTTGTGAATGAAAAAGAAAGGTTGGACTTCTCTGTTAGAAGGTACAAAGATAAGGAATTATGTGACATCCTACCTATGGATGCATGTCATCTTTTACTAGGTAGACCATGGAAATTTGACCAGCAAACCATGCATGATGGAGCCAAGAATGCATACTCTTCCAAGAAAGATGGCATAATTTTCAAAATCCAATCACTATTGGAAGAAAGAGAAGTGAAGTCCATAGGCCCCACTGTCCTATTGGTGAGTGAAAATGAGTTCCTAGAAGCTCTAGAAGAAGGAGAGGGAGTAGCATATGCTTTGGTTTTGAAGCCAAAGGAAGAAGATGCAGAGAAGACAGTCAAGAAGATAGAGATTCCTATAGAAGTACAAGAGTTTCTTAAGGAGTATAAAGATATTGTCAGTGATGGAAAACCAACAAGCCTACCCCCTAAGAGAGCTATTAGTCACCAAATTTACTTTATCTAGGAGCTACCCTACCTAACAAGGCTTCTTATAAGATGACCCCTCAACAAAATGAGGAAATTGCCAAACAAATCCAAGAATTCCTAAACCAAAGCCTCATTAGAAAAATTATAAGCCCATATGTCATACTCACTTTCCTAGCACCCAAAAAAGGAGGAAATTGGAGGCTATGCATTGATTCCAGAGCCATTAACCGAATAACCATTAGGTATAGGTTTCTTATTCCTAGGATAGAAGACCTAATTGACTTTTTAGGAGGAGCAAAGTATTTCACTAAGATTGACCTAAAGAGTGGTTATCATCAAATTAGGGTCAATGAGGGACATGAATTGAAGACTACCTTCAAAACCAAAAAAGGTTTGTATGAATGGCTTGTGATGCCATTTGGGCTATCAAATGCCCCATCCACATTCATGAGGCTTCTAAACAAAGTAATCAAGGACTACATTGGTAAGTCTGTTGTAGTGTATTTGGATGATATCCTAATCTTACTAGGACCAAAGAAGAACACTTAAGGCATCTACAAATTTAAGGGACTGCAAGAAGAAAATCTAATGATCACTTTGGATAAGTGTGAATTCTTAAAGTAGGAGCTAGTGTATCATGGTTTTGTGTTGTCTCATTGAAACCTTAAGATGGATCCAAGAAAGGTAGAAGCCATCATCAACTGGCCTACCCCTAAAAGTGCAATAGAGGTGAGAAGCTTTCATGGCTTAGCTCAATATTATAGGAAATTCATTAAGCAGTTTAGTGTTATTTATGCTCCTATGCTAGACAGAATAAAAGGTGGGATGAAAAATAAGCTTGTATCGAATGATCAAGCTAACCAAGGATTTGATTTGAAGAAGAATATTTCCACTCAACCTATCTTAGCATTACCAAGTTTTTAGAAACTTTTCATAGTTGAGTGTGATGCTAGTAATGTCGCTATTTGGTCATTTTTAAGTGAAGAAGGAAGACTAGTGGATTTTCACAGTGAGAATCTCAGTGATGCAAAGAGGAATTATTCTTCCTATGACTTAGAGATGTATTCTATAGTCCAAGCACTAAGAAAATGGAGGCATTATTTTCTTCCCAAGGAATTTGTGGTGTATTCAGACAACCAAGGACTTTGTTTTATGAACTCCCAAGACAAGTTCAATAACAAGAACATGAAATGGGTGGAGTACTTGGAGGCTTACACCTTCAACATCAGGCATCAGAAAGGATTGCAAAACAAAGTGGCTAATGCACTTAGTAGGAGACTCCTTACAGTACAAGAAGTACAATTACAGAGTATGGGCATTGAAATTTTCAAGGAATTGTATGCATAGGATGAAGACTTTGCAGAGATATACAAGGTATGTAAAGATCATAAGAATCATTTCCATTGTGAATTTTTTGAATATACAATGCTAAGTGATTTATTGTTTAATCCTGAAGTTAGTTATGTGTCCCTAGAGGATCAATTAGGGAAAATTTAATTTAAGAAAAACATAATGGGGCACTTAGTGGTCACTTTGGAGTCAATAAGACCCAAGAGTTAGTGCAGAAGTTTTATTAATCGCCTAGAATGAATTTGAATATCAGGAAGTATGTGGAGTGTTTTGTAGTGTATTATAAATCTAATGGAACATACTCCAATGCATGCCTTTATCAACCCCTCCCCATTCCAAGTAGAGCTTGGGAATACTTGAGCATGAATTTTGTTGTAGGATTGCTAAAGACAAAACAAGGATTTGACAGTATACATGTCATAGTAGACAGATTCAGCAACATGGTACATTTTTTTGCATGTAAAATAGTTCATGACGCTTGTCATATTGCACACCTATTCTTAAAGGAAGTGGTGAGAATCCATGGGTTACCCTTAAGCATAGTTTTAGATAGAGACACAAAATTCATGAGTCACTTTTGGAACAAACTGTGGAAAAAAATGGGAACCAATCTGTCCTTTGGGTCTGCATATCACCCTCAAATAGATGGTCGAACTGAGGTGGTGAATAGAATCCTAGGGAACCTATTGAGGTGTCTCGCTAAGGAGTATGTCCAAGCTTGGGACCAACTCTTAGGATAGACAGAATATGGTTACAATGACACAATAAACAGAACCACTGGAAGAATTCCCTTTAAAATTGTCTATTGACTACACCCAAAAGGGATATTTGAACTCAGAGAGTTAAAATATGGAGCCAAGGGAAGTGGTTATGCATAAGACTTTGCACACTCCATGAAAGAGGTGCATGAATCAGTAAGAAAAACTATGACAAAGAACACTGCAAAGATAAAGCAAAAGGTGGATGAAAGGAAGAAGGAAGTCCAATTCTAGGTGGGGGATCTTGTTATGGTCCATTTGTACAAGGAAAGATTACAGAAGGGAGTACCCAATAAGCTACAGATGAGGAGAATATGACCATGTACTATTCTAGCCAAATATGGTAACAATGCATACAAGGTTGAGCTCCCTAAGGATATTGGTTTGTCTCCAGTATTGAATGTTGCAAATTTGATCCTCTATAAGGGGACTACTCCAGATCTAGACAAGAGCCTTACTAAGGTAATACAAGAAGTGGAAGACCTTAACTTAACCCCTACACCACCTAAGAAGGAAGAGAAGGTGCTTGATTCAAGGGCCTACAAGAAGACCCTAGAACCTTAAGACCTACAAAATCCTTCATGTCTTGGAAAAGGGTACTAGAATATCACATATTATTTTGGGGTTGTTTGGGAAAGTTTTCCAAAAAAGTGGGAAAAACCAGTCAGATAGGGCTAGTAGGAGTACTAGGCCTAAAAGCCAAGTTTCAAGGAGAATTGGGAGATCAATTGTAAAAGCTATGATACCCAGTCCTAAATGGGATCATAGGAAGTATAAAAAGAAGTTGAACATGACTTGTATCCTTGCATACACTTGTGAAGTAGAGGATTTGTAAATTTACTTGGAGACATCCAAGAAAGAGTGAAGGAGTGTAGTAAAATTAGAGGGTAGTTACTTCCTAGTGAAGCACAAAAGTTACCAACTCATAGAATGGTGTTGGAGAAGTCCTAGGCTGGCTAAGAAAGGGCTTGAAATATCCTAGAAGAGAAGGTAGGGTCTTGTGAAGACTAGGATCAGTAAGAGTCCTAGTTAGGCTTGTGCAAGAACACTAAGGGAAAAGCTATCGGATTCTATATTTTATTTTACAAATGTAACCCATTTCATCCTATAAAACTCATCATAAGGAACATGAAGTACTAGCCAACATGAAGCCTCCCTGTTTTGATAGGTCTTCACAAATCAATTTGAATAAGTTCTAATGGTTTTGTAGAAGAATACTTTCTAGTATTGAATCTGATTCTTTTTTTCTTTCCAATTTGACATTTATTTCACAATGTGTTTGTAGGTTTTACCATATGTGGCATGTCTCTTTTCAAATATGTGGAACCAATCTTCATAAGATATAATGTGGATATGTGCCTATATCTCTTTCCTTTTCTTATTTAGTTTCACCTTAGGCCTTGATTTTGAATTGGCATGTATATCTTTGTATTTCCTCATTTTATTATCATCCTTACAAAAAATCAAATTTTGTACCGATGAAGGGCTTTACATACAAGAATCCTAAAAACTAAGGCTCAAGTTGGTCACCTCTATCTCTTTACTAAAGGTATAATCACCAAATTTTAGGGTAGAATCAATGTCTTGTAGTGCATCTTGCCCCATATATGGAGAAGGACACATAATTTATAGGACTCTAGTCACATTGGTCTAAGTTAAGTCAAGGGCAAGCCATTGTGCATTCTTCTAGGGATGAGTGGGATTAGTGCTTTGTCTTGATTAAGGACAAAGTGGAATATAGGAGCAAGTGAGTCTTTAGCATAAATGCAAATATGAGGTCTATTAATCACATTTTGTGCTTGCCAGGCCTTAGAGATTTTGATTCTAGAACTTCCTCCTTACAAGGGTTTGCATTTTAAGTCATTTCAATATCATAAGCAATTTTTGAGTTAGGTACATGCTTATCAATCACCACATCACTATCTTTTAGGGACTTCTTATCATGATGTTAGTTTTTGTTTTGATTTTTTTCAACATCTTAATTGACTCTATTGAGATTGAAGGACCCAACTAGTCACTATTTGATACTAGGGTAATCTTTTCTAAGAAATAGGCATTTAGAGTTCCCAAAAATTCTATATCCCAAGTAAATATCTCATTTTCAATGTTTATAGAAATTTTATCTAGAATGACAACCTCTAGGTTTAGGGTAATTAAAACCCTAACATTTAGATGAGAAAGCATGACTATGGATTCCTCAATTTGCATTACATTGACAATAGCTTGTGGTAAAAATTTCTAGTACATGAGAGGAAAACATTTAATTTAAGGCCAATTGAAGGCCGACCTTGCTACGACCGCCTCCCAATTTCCTTATGAAGTCCATGAAATTCTCAAGACTCATTCATGTATATATTGAGTTCATAAAAAATACAACAAAACAAGCGCTTCTGAAAAATAATTTAATACCCAACTTTGTTCCCCTAAATGGTATTAATCTGGCCTCAAAAAAGTTAAGTGAAGGTAACATATTAGAGCCAATGCAAACAAAGAACATAGCCACAATTCTCAACTTAGTCTGTTAAACTTTAATGGTTTTTACAAAAAGAATCTTCAGTATAAAAGAAGACTCCATAACCATTTTTACTCTCTCATCGACTCCTCTTTTGACAACGCCTCCATTTCTATCTCCATTTGTTTTGTCTCCTACAATTCTTTTGCCTCCTAATAGGTTATCAATGGCCAATTGCACTGCTCAATGAGAAGCAACACATGAGAGGAACTAGGTCTCAATAGACTCTGCAACAAGGGATTCTTTGTTGAAAATTTTCTGCAAAGATAGCTCAATTCTTTGTTTTGTTCATCCAATTTATTTTGGGAAATTCAATACTTGTCTATTTTTTATTTTTCCCCTCATCACCAGCCATATTAATTTCGCCCATTTGCTGACAGGGTTGGGATGTACCACTTGTCCTATTTTTAACTTTACCTATTAATGCTATATACTCTCGAAGGCCAAGAGTAGGGAGTCACTAATAACAGATAGGGCGGGAAGAGATCTCAAATTTAAAAGCACGTAAACCTGCGATATAGAAAAACGAAAGACACCAAACCCTATTACCAAAATCCACCAGTAAGTGACAAAAAGAAAACACAAACAAAAACAAATTGTAAAAAGGAGGAAAAAGGAAATCAATCGCGATGAAGAACACCAATCTGAGATCGCAGAAGTGAAAGCATCAGTCCGCGGGCTTCAAGGGCCAAAAACCTTTCAGCTTCCTCGAACAACTGTACTCACCCCCTATAGTTATTCAACAATTGTAACATTTATAGTGTATTATGAATAGTAGCACGTCAATGATCAATCACTCCATATGTTTTGGTGTGAACATTTTAAAACATAGAAATCTAGTAATTTTATTATTATTTAATTTAATAAGGTTGACATATGTGTTTATATAATGTGCTCTACAAATTAATCATATAATAACAACACCTTAAAGAATATGATTATAAAGGTATTGACATAAGAAAAAAAAAGAATGTTAGATTTTATATGACTCAATCATTCTAATACCATAACATGGTGTATTATGGTATTATTCTATAAAAGTAAGACAATATATAAGTCTATCTTTTTAGAATTCAAAATTAAATGTTCTAAAAAACTATTATTTAAAGAGTATTAGAAGTTGGTATCCTTGCAAAGAACATGCTAATAGTTCATTTGCTATTATACAAGTACCTTAATATTATATAATATACACATCAATTTTGTTGAGGCTGACCCACAACTTAAATTAGATTGAGTGATTCAAAAAAATATTTTATTAAATTATATTAAAATAATATTTAATTTCCTAATAATTAGAAAATCAAATAGTCATTAAAATTTAAAAATATGTTAAATATATTAAACAATAGAAAAACTTTCAACTCTCAAATATATAATCTAAACTATTATCTCAAATGAATAGAACCACCCTTAAAACCACTTAATCTTAGATTAATTTCTAGGTTGAATTAATTATTTAGGTGTGAGAAGGCCAAAATGAAGGTGAAATGTACATTAATTCTAAAAAATGAAATTAACTATTATTAATATATTTGAAGTCTTATATCATTAATTCTACCATAATTACTCAAACCTACTCTATCACCTCCCAAGCCAGCAACCTCACACGGAGAGAAACATAAACTTCCAACAATTAATTTCTTTATCGCCAATGTCTGCCAAGGATTGTAATCAATTTGTTCTTGAAGCCAGGAATAAACTAAAACTTGCTCACCAGAGGCATATTTAAGCTGCTCGTAGAGTCATAGCAGCGCGACTTCATTAATCTTTTCTTTTCCGCCACCAACTATTTTGAAAGATCTTTTCATTTATTTGTCCTACGCAATTAAACGAGGAAGATCTTTTCTTTTCTCCGGGCTTATAAAGAGGAACGTACAGTTAAATTTGTGCTACCTAGAAACTAGAAGAAGAATAGCTATAAGTAGCTAAGTATATATGGAAACAACAATGACAACAAAAGTCGTTCAAATCCAGCCTATTGTTTTTTATAACAACTATGAATACACTTTTTCTTACTGAATTAAAAAAAAAAATTGATAAGTAAGAGATATTTTACACAAGTCAAATTGTAATATTGCTATTAGGATTCAAAAATTACTTCCTAGGTTACAATTCTATTTGTAAAACCTTCAGCAAGTATTGTGCCTTATGAAATATTCATTAGAAAGCCCCTTAATCTCATTAATTGATAAGTAGGAGATATTTTTAAAACACGTCAATGATTGCAGAGTTGAATGCTAGACAAAATAAATAATTATAGGTGAAGATAGGTTTGAGAAACTAAAGTTGTTGAAATCTAATTCGTTTGATTAAGTGGAGAGCAACTCAGACTCATTTGTCTCCGCCATTGAAAGTGCCAGGCTTCATAAATTAACACAGGCAGGTAGTGTTAGGTTTTGTGACTTGACGGGGGCATTCGTCTTATTGAATTGAATTTAACACAGCCATTGTAGTGTTAGGTTTCTGAATTTAAAGAATCTGACTTATATAGCTACCACAGAGGTCCGAGGGTTCATTCACAAATCTGAGAGAATTTTGTATAATCATGGAAGGTGATTGTATTGCTTTGAGCATTTCTTATATTCTATGTTTGTTTCTTCTTATATTGCGTGTCCCTCACGCAGAAGGACAAAGAAAACCACTCGTTTCAGCAGCGTACGTGTTTGGAGATTCGACCATTGATCCTGGTAACAACAATTTTCTATTGACCGTTGTCAAATCTGACTTCCCTCCCTACGGAAGAGATTTCCCAAACGGTCAACCTACTGGCAGATTCACAAATGGAAGATTAGTGACAGACCAACTATGTAATTATAATCCTATGCCTCATACTTCATTCGCTTTTTCTATGCCTCATACTTCATTCATTCTTTCTTTCTCTCTTTTTCTCTTCTTCTTTTTTTAATATTTATATATAATGTTGTTTATGAATGAAATTGTGTTTGTAATATTAATTTAATTTGGTTCATGATTAGAATGATAGAAAGTTAAAAGAATAAAGTAAATTTTCTATTAATTTGATTTTCTTGACTTGCTATTATCTACAATAGATCGAAAAAAAAATCATCTATTTTGTTTTATTTTATTCTATCATACCGAATGTGATCTCAAACATTGATTCAAAAACCTAATTTTGATTCTATGTTTCTTAATTCATTCAAATTCATTATTTATATAAACACTTGTTTTTTTATTTCTTTCTGATTAAATTGTGTTAACTTTTTTTAAGTCAATGTTTTGCATCATTCTTTTTTGTTCCTTCAACTGTCTATCATCCTGTTGATGGATCAGAGAGTGTGATCTCAAACATTGATTCGAAAGCATTAATTTTAACCTTATGTCCCAAAGTTCATTCAGTTTAATTATTGATATGAACACTTCTTTTTTTGTCAATAGTGTTTCAGGATTAAATTTAAGATCACATTAAGTTATCTATCATCAGAATGACAGAAAGCCAAAAGATATAAAAAAAAATCATTTATTTTGATTCATTTGACTCTCTATCACTATGATGATGGTCACCTATTTTAATTTATTTGATTCTCTACCATACTGATAATAGATTACAATATGATTCAAAACAACGATACAAAAAACAGAACACAATTTAGCCCAGAGAAGTCTCTACATTATAAATTGTAGAAGATATATAGTAAAAAAATTTCATTTAATATTCATTTTATGATTATTAACTTTTAATCTTTTGAATTGCAAACTATCGTATAGCTCAAATGTTGGGGCTTCCGGATTTGCTGCCTGCATCTTTGGATCCCGAGTTTCGAGGACAAAAGCTGCTGACAGGTGCCAGTTTTGGTTCGTCTGCTTCAGGATATGCAGACACTACTTCTCTTACTTTGGTTAGAACTTCTCCTTCTTCAATGTCTATTTCCCTAAAGTTTTCAGTTTTTAAGATTTACAGTAACGAGAGGCCAGAGATTTAGCTCTGATCTTTGGTATTTGCAGAATGTGTTGACACTGGAGAAACAAGTTGAGAATTTCAGGCTCTACAAAGCACGGCTTACAGAGCAATTTGGCCTTGAAACTGCCAACAGGACAGTATCTCAAGCATTATTTGTTATAAGCTCAGGAACTGATGACTTTGCCAATAATTATTTCATAAATCCTCTAACCAGGAAAAAGTATACCGTTGAACAGTTTCAAGATCTGCTTCTAAAGTCTCTATCTGAATTTATACAGGTAAAAGTTTTCTCTTCTCTCATACAACTATAGTATCTGTTTAGATTTTCAAAATTTTTGAAGTTAAAATAAACACAGTCCTTTGTGATCAGAATATCTATAGCGAGGGTGCTACTAGAGTTGCCATTGTTGGGCTTCCTCCTTTTGGTTGTTTGCCTTCACAAATTACTCTTCACAATGCAAAAGAAAATACATGTGTTGAGGAGTTTAATGAGGTAGCGAGGTCCTTCAATATCAAGATCAAAGCTTTAATCAAGAAGATAAAACCCAAATTTCCTGCTGTTCTTATTGCTTACCTAAATATATACGATAAGCTCTCGGAGATCGTTATATCTCCAACTAAGTATGGTAAGCCTTTAATTCTATTTCTTAAATATGAGTCACAGTTTTTTAATCAAAAGAAAACTATTTCTATCAGGAATTTCTTATGTACATTAATGAATGTGGGTAGCAATATTAAGAGGAATGTTTGTTTAAGAGAATAAAATGAATTGGGGGTGTGTGTTTTTTGGGCAGGTTTTGTAGAGACCAGGAAAGGTTGCTGTGGAACTGGTCTGTTGGAGACGGCTCTATTGTGTAATCCTGACACAATAAGTTGTCCTTATCCATCCAAGTACGTGTTCTGGGATAGCTTTCATCCAACAACTGAATGTTATCAAATTATTGCCAATGACTTGTTCAAGCAGGTTCTGCCTTTATTAATCTCACCAACCCAGAGAAATTAATGCAAATATAATTCAGTAGGGCCAGGACTACTTTACAATAAATTTAAAGAAAGGTTTAGTAAAATTATTTCGATCGAGAATGGAAGGGATTTGTTATACTTTTTCTGTTATAATAATTGTAACTTTTGGATCTTCTAAGAAGTAAAATAATAGTTTTTAGAGTGACATAAAAACTATAATAAAAATTATATGTTTTTTTATTGTGGTTATTTCTTTTTTTTTGCTTTTACTTTTTTTTTTTGTTTTATGTTTCTATTTAAGTAATATTCATGATATCTGATTTGTAGCTATGAACTGTAAGGTTAAAAGTAGCTGACCTCATCTTTAATATAAAATTTCATCATAATACCTAGTGACCCTTGAATCTTGATAATAAGAAATAACACCACAACTTAATCATCACACCTTACCAATAGGTAGATTTTCATTTTTTTTTTTTATTGTTGTAAAGATTTAGTCTAAATTATTTTAAATCTTCTTTGTTATCTAAGTGTGAAGCCTCTTTGCTAACTATTTTATGATGGCTCTTTTGTTATAATTTGAGATCAAAGCCCTTCTCTACTTAATGTATAAAAAATAATTAAAATTCTTGACATATTTCAACATATATTTAACAATAAAAAATTAGTAAAATTATATTTCAATTTTTTTAAGAAAATACCAATGATAAAATAAAGAATTCAATTATATTTTGTCTCTTCTAAATATTAATAGAATACATCAATTAGCTATATAGTGAGTTAACAATGTTTCCAATTTTGAGTTGGATTAATGCATGTATTCTTATTTTAGTTTTAATTTGAACATTTACAAATACTATGATAAGCACTAATAAATGATTTAAAAAAAATATATTAGTCAAAACTATTTTGAGATGATATTTATTTTTATTTTGTAAACTAAGACAATCTAACAGAATTCCCAGTGCGATATTTTTAATGAAAAAAAATTGTAATCAATAAAATGTACCTCTAACATTCAAACCCTAACCTTGAGCTCAAAGCTTCCAATATTCCCAAATATTTTTTAGAATTTTTTGTAGATTTTGAAATAATTGTAATTAAATTTTCTTGGAACACATGCAAATAAACACAAGAAAATTATTTAAACACACAAAAAAATAACTTAAATACTCAAACAGAAAATATTATTTATTCAAACAATTATGCCCTGCCTCCTCATCCAAAGAATTTCCAAGGTTGGCCTTGGCTAATTCTCCATGGCTTGAGGATAAACAAACAGAGGAGGATGTTGTAGATGGATGGACGATGCCAGACCTTGAACAAGACACCAAGCCAGGTTGGGGAATAAATCGGTAGCCAAACCCTCCACCTTCTTCGGCTACTACCTTGGCTACTTAAGGGTGTTTCTCTTCTGGGAGAGGCCCATTTGGGTTTATAATGTTTCTATTTCAGGGTCTAAACCCTTGTTTCTCTAAAATTTAGGCTTATTCACGTTTGATCTTTGGGGAGTGACTTTTCCTCCGATATTTTTTTGTCTAAGTTGTATTTATAGTTTACTAAATGTAATCTAATATGGTCCATAATTTCATTAAAAAAAAAAAGAACAATTATTTCTTGCCTCAATATAGAGGTCTTCATCAAAGTATTACAAATTATTGCAAATAATACAGTAAGACAATATTTTTTAGAGGTTGAAGCCTCAAGAAAAAAATACCAAATAATTCCAATAGAATAAGGAGAAGTTTTTTATAAAAAAATTCTTTCTTTCCTTGATTCTTTCTTTCTATCTTTTTCTATGTTGATACATGCTCAACATCACCTATCCATCATACTCTTCCTTAGTACAAACTCACAATTTGATCTCAAAGCTTCGAAAAACTAGATATTTGTAACTCATTGTGACCCCATTAGTACAAGATAACTCATGTGGTAATATCTAGATTTTTTCAACTCATTGTGAAACATATTCATCCATTTAGCCTTATAGAGTATCATAGTACACTTCTTATAGAATCCAAGTACCCATTTACTCATCTATCTCCTTCTTGAGAGATTATAAGGTGTTCCCTTCCATTCACCATCATGCAGAAGACTTATGAAATAACAAGTAGTCATCAACAACTTGACTTAAACATTCACACCTTGACTTACCAAAACTTTTTATTACATGCTTAAACATCTAGCCTTATATAACATTTTTAACATATTTGTCATGTTTCTTCAATTGGATCCACCATCCCATTCACAATTAATCTACATATAAGTTGCCTTAGTAAAGAGTTGTGAAATAGAGATCAGTAATCTAAACATAAAAATAAGGAATCAAGCTCATTCACATCAACTTTCATTAAACAATAATCCAATCAACTTAACTTCAAACCAAATTGGTTGGTAAGAGTTAGCTCAATGTGAGATGCAGTGTTGAATTATTATTATTTATTATTATGAATGTGTTTGGATAAGATAGAACAAAAAAAAATCTAAAGATGTAGATTTGATAATAATCAAACTAAATAATAAGTTGTAGATTAGATATACAAACTATAAATACATATAATACAAAAGAGAATGACACAAGAACACCATTCTCTTAGATTTTTGGTTTTATTGTTTGGCTTTCTTGTCGTGTTGGTTTGTATTTTTTTAGTGTCTTTCATTCTATCAACACCTTCTTTCAAGGATTTCTTTTCACCCTCTTCCAATACTTCCTATAGCGATTCAAGAAGGCAACTTATGAAATGATTTAGTTGATAGATATGGAAACCAAACCAGTTGGTTGATCGACTATTTTGGAAGATTGTTTAGTTCATAAGGATGAAAGAAAATTTTCAGAAAAGGTTAACCAATCTTGAAAGTCAAACATCACTGAAGGAGGAGAATACATGTAGAATTGGTGTAAGATAGATCAATTACAGATGGGGAAATGTCTTGCGGAGTGGATAGGTGGGGATTGGATCTTCAAGTAAGGAGTAGAAGGTGAGACTCTATTTGAAGTTGAGTCGATACTTGAAGGATCAAATATAATTTTAATTGCCTTTAGAGATGAAATAATAAGATAATGTTATGTATCTCTGTTCTTAGATTTTGGTTCTCTTTAGGAGTATTTTTCATAAAAAATTGTTCACTTTAGGAGCGATTTGTGATAAGATTTTTTTTGTGTGTGATTAATTTATAGTGTCTTATCAGTCTAGTTTATTGTCACACTATTATAATTAGGGTTTAATAAAGACAACTTTGGATCAACCCTAAACTGTTCATCTTTGTATTAAATTATTTCCCCTTTTTTTTAACTGTACGACTGCTATCAGATTGGTATTAGAGCCTTAAGAGCTTAGGAGTTTGAGTAATAGACACTATTACCCCAAGAAGAATGAGGGAGAGGTGGTGGAAGAATTTAGGATGATGGAATATATGAAATGTTTTAGAATATTATTGGAAGGTTGGATGCCATAGAGCAGGCACAAAGAAGAGGTGTGGTAAATGATGAGGGAAGTGACTTGTAAGAAGATGGACCGCGAGTAAGTGATGGAGTTATTGTAGAACCAACTAAAGAGGATAAGGGATTAATAAGAGAAAACATGAGTGTAGGAGTGAGGCCCAATATATAGGCTTCTATATATTTTATAAGCCTCAATGCAGTGGAACTTATTGATTACATTCATGAACAAAACAGAAAAAATTATTTTAAAGGACAAAAGAAAAGAGAGTGAAATTTTCCTATACAAGACACAAACGACACACTCTAATGTGGTCGCTTATGCTCAATAAAAGAGACAGAAGAAGAAGAAAGAAAATATTAAATCTTACGATAGAATGGTTTCTATGTTAAAGGTGAAGTTTCTTTCGAGTGATTATCAAACTAATCTTTTCAAAATTTTGCAAAGCTTAAAATAAAAAGATGTTTTGGTAAAATATTATACTAAATAGGTTTGCTAAAGAGTTTTATAAGTTGGTGACTAGATTTGGTCATATTGAAGAGGACATGGAGAAATTAGCAAGGTACTTGAATGGGTTGAAGTATAGTTTGTAGGATGAGTTGATTCTTGTGTCCCCTAGAAAAGTCTTGAAGAGGCTTATCAATTGGCCATCAAGGCAGAGGACAAACTTATGAGAAAACAAAATTAACAAGAAAGGAAGAGAGGAAGAGGACAACAACATAATCATGAAGAAAGGGCTAATATTTCTAGTGGGGCAGCCAATATTGAAAGAGGAGGTAATCAATATAGAGGAGGAAGATCTTATGGAAGAGGTGGTTTCCAATCTAAAGAAAGAGGTTTTTCTAGTAAGTGTTATAAATGCAACCAATATGTTAGTTAAAAGAGTTGGGAATACTCTAATCTTCACGAGAAATTTATGCAAGGCCCAAGAGAAACAATCAGATAGTGCAAGAAGATCAAGAGAGTGTTAGGTCACATTCTCATCATAAAGAAGAACCAAAATTTGGAGACTCTTTTCTATTGAAAAGAGTACTCTTGAAGCTACCAATAGAGAGCCAAGAACTAGTCCAAAGAAGAGAATTGTTTAAAGACAATTGTAAGTCAAAAGTTAAGTGTTGCAAGTTGAATTTTTTATAGTGGTAGTATGAATAATATTGTAGAAATGTGGACAGTAGACAAGTTATCCCTCAAAAAACCTAAACATCCTACACAATATAATATTTTGAATCAATGTTCAACATCATTCATTTTTTATTACTTTGACTCTCTATCATCCTACTAGTAGATCAAGGAGTGTATTCCCAAATATTGGTTCAAGAACGTTAATTTTAATCCTATATCCCATATTTATTTTAGCTTCATTAAATTGATATAAACACTTATTTTTTTTGTCATTTTGATTCCGGATAAAATTGTGGTGGAGATTTTTGTATAAAATTTTGAGATCACACTACATTATCGTCTTCAAGATGATAGAGAACTAAAAGAATAAAAAAATAATCTTATATTTTGATTCATTTGACTCTCTATCATCTCGACAATGGAACACATAGTGCAATCCAAATCACCAATTTAATTTCTTTTATTCTATACCATACTCATAATAAATCACATAGTAGGATTCAAAAAAATAAAACAAAATTTAGTCCAAAAACAACATTTTCTATATTATAAATTATAAAATCTTTTTACATATATACATACATATGTGTATGTATGTGTATGTGTGTGTGTGCATGTATGTGTGTATATGTAAGTATATATGTATGTACACGTATGTATATATCTGTATGTGTACACACACACACACACACACACACACACACACACACACACACACACACACACACACATATATATATATGTGGACACCCAAAAATAGTCAGGCTTGCGACTTTACATTAAAAACACTAACTTTCATCTATTAATTAATAGTTTTTTAATAATTAAATAATAATATATTTTCCTCTAAATTCATTCCCCAAATCATCAAATCAAATTCCAAAAATTAATTAAATAATTAATTTTATTTAATTAATTAACCTTAATTGATTAATTACCATTAATTAATTAATTAAATTCAATTTTCTATAGTTGAAACTCAAATATTTAAACTTACTAATTAAATTCTTTCAATTAAATTAATTTCAATCAAATTAATTTAATTTCATTCAATAAAGCAATTCTAAATCAAAAAGAATTCAATTATCTCACATGTTGAAAAAATTAATTAAATAAATGAATAAAATATTCATTTATCTTCAAAGAGATAACTCCAATCCGATCACATGGGTTACTCCACCCATCTCTCCAATCCACATGGGTAACTTCACCCACCTCTTCAGTTCTAAAAAGGTAACTCACAATCAGCTCTTCAGTCAACCAAACTCTATCTCTTCTTTACCAAATGAAGAGGTGGAGTTTACTGATGGCTTTTCTAGTTCCTTTTAATCTCAATCGTTCATCTCCCTATCTCTGGGATTGATCTCAACCGTTCATATCATCCTCAATTCCTATATAATAAACCCTTCATAACCATTTGAAGGATCCAAGATTTCAAGCTCTCATGCGCCATTACTATGTCAGTTTGGTTCTAGCATTCAAGCCATCATGCGATCACACACACATTTCAAGTATCAAATTCTCGACGCTTCTCAAGTCATAAACGTTGCCCACACCAATACTGAGCATCAAAAATAGCATTTCAGAAGGAGTAGAGAGACAATAGAAGCTTCAAGCACTTTGGGGTTTGCATTCATTTGATTTCCTTTCTTTGCTTGTACATTTTATTGGTTACGTTTCAATTTATTCGTTATTGGTAGCTTTGTGTATTGGATTTATATCATTTGTAAAACCTTTGCTACTAACCCTTGCCTTTGGAAAGCTTGGGAACCATGAATCACGATTGAGAGAGACTTACATTTTGGTGAACCTAATGTGAAGCAAACAACTGAAATATCTCTTGCAGACGACAAACAGAATTGATCAACCACGGTCGTACGGTCACAGACCTAAAATTTTCAATTTTTTTTTATATTTTTGTTATTTCACAATTGTTGGTATTCTGCTACACTTGACAAAATTGTGTTGCAATCCACTGGTTTAATACTACAATCGATTGTAGGTTTTTGCATTTCTTTTCTATCACCTTTTGGATCTCTGTCTTTTCTATAGTTTACTAAAATTGACCAATTGGTACCACAATCGGAAGAATTGTATTGCAATTGACCGATCCAGACCGTAATTGACCGATCCCTACCACAATTGGTTGATCTCGACCGTAATTGATTGGGCATTACCACAACTAAAGGTTCTTTTCCACAATTGCTACTTTTGGGCCGCAATCGCCTGTTATTTACTACAATTTCCTATGCATCACCGCAATCACCTAAAAAATTGCTCATTTGGGCCAAATTCTTTATCTTGCTATCTGAAAATTTGATACTTTCTTTATTTTTTTTGCAGGACGACGAGTTCCCACGAACAAGAAAGGTAAGTTGTTGGTGAGTATTATTCATTGTTTCAAAGTCACACATACTCTCACTTTGCAAAAATCCTTTTGATACTAACTTTTTTAAACAAAGTAAATTAAAAGGAATTCACATGTCGATTTGGGTTTAAAAAGAACAGTGTTTGTCAAACATCTCACATCTCACATCTCACATTTCAAATTTGGGCTTAAAATTGACGTGGGGATTAAAATTGAACAAGGCAAAAAATCTCTCAATTTGGTGCATTAAAATTGAACAAGCAATCAACACCTACTCTTTAGGGCTTAAAATTGAACACTTGTGCTTGTATGGTGGTGTAGCTTAGTTCACATTTCAAACTTTCAAAGCTTAATCGATTTACCTTGCATCTTGAGCTTTGGGTGCACTTGCACAATCTGTTAGGTTAGACACCTTTATACTTTTTTAGAAAGGCCTATCTGAGAATGCACTTCTTCCTCAGAGAATGAACTTAAATTGGTAATCCTTCCGATCAGTATATAAACAAGGCACAAACCAAAGTTTTGTCTTATCTATCCAAGCTTAGGCGAGGTGTGTTGATGATAGTCTGGATCGGGTGAATATCCCTAAGGAGCCAACATAGTCAACTAGGTTCTTAAGAGAGTCACACACACGTACAAACTGATTGGATAGACACCATGAACCCTTACTACAACCTTGTTAATTAGAGGCCAACCTGATTTACCTCCAAATAGGTACCTTATTATAGTGCAAGGGGTTGCAGAATTTCCCCCCAAGATTCCCAACATATGTATCCCACGGTATTTTTGTAGTGAAAGAGATCTTCACTCCATGAAAACAATACTTAAAATGACAAAAACACGGGCACCTACGTCGTGGACCTTCATGTCCTAGTAGTGTGACAATTGTTGTGTGAGCTAACGAACATTCAAGCATTGGGCCTATAACATTGTATTATGAAGCCATTGACCTAGATTAATCTGACTGTTCATTCTTGAGACCTCGTGATAAACCTTGCAACTTGAAAAATTTGTAGAATGTACACATTGTCAGTCTTCATTCTACAAAACACAGTGTCTGTTGTGCTTGTTCTTTGATCAGTTTTTGAAAAATGCAAAACAAACATCCAACTGTCAAAATGAGTCAAACGTGTTAAAGTCTAGGGTTGTCAACATCAACTATCTTGCAAATCAGAAGCCTCATTCCAAAATATCAAAATTGTCAGATAGTGATACTTATCCTCTAGTCTTTTTTTGAGATTGTTCCCCTTCTACCGCAATTGCCTGCATTTTGCCACAATTGACAGAATTTTGCCGCAGTTAACTTTTTTATTACCGCAATCTCCCTGTTTATTACCACAATCGGTGATAAAGTACCGCAATCGACCATTTACTTTACCACAATCAGTGGAGTTGTACCGCATTTGATAAGAGATACATTATTCCTATTTTGACCTAAAAACCTTTAAAGAACTCTTCATTTGGTGTCCAAAACTAGTGTCTATCCCAAGAAAATGTTAAGAACATTGTGTGAATCTCTAAACATTAAAGATCATCCCTTCTCTGAAAAACATGATTATTGTCTAAAACATTGTTAGTTCGAAAGCTCAGACTTGAAATATCTTGATCCCATCACATCAAACATCATCATTATCTCTATCAAGTGACTTTGTTAAAGGCAAAGGTCGACAAATCTTATCTTTTACATCATCACCACTTTGAGATCAAGATAAATCAACATCTGACCTTAGAATTACCCTTGTCCAAAACATAACTCGAACTTCCTTAGAAAGAATATTCTTCTTTGTTTTATTTATATCACTTTTTTTAGTTAAAAAATCTAGACCACACTATGTCTCAAACACCTCATGGAGGGCCTTACACAAGGTCAAAGGCTAGAATGCAACCTGATGAGTCATATATCAACAGATTTGCCACTTGGGAAATAGAGAGAGAAGATGACCCTTTTATAAACACCAGTTCTACTCTCTTTATTGAACAACCCCGTGGGTCAACTCTTTTCCAAAATGTCACAAAAGAGGAACTAGAGGATATAGACCAAGATGCTTATTCCACACAAGTGGTTGATGCTATTATAGAGAGGAATCCTGAATGCTTCTTCGCCATGCTGATAAAGAAGGGAGTCAAACTCCCCGCTGGATTTAGTATATCAACCATATGGCCTGAAAATCCTCTCACTACTCAGTCTCCTTAGATACTGCCTGTTGTCTCCTAAATATTCCCACCATTGGTAACACCTAGATTGACATAGACGATACCTAATCAAACCAATTGCACGAACCAGGCCAGCACATCTTCCACTCAAAGCATGACAGGCTCGCAACTAAGTGCACCTATAGTCACTAGTACACTCCCACCTTCTATCACATGGATAGGGCAATCAATCTCTCATGCTATGCCTTCCATCCCACCAAATACCAACTATTCTGAAACTAAACCTCTACTGCAGTCAATTCCTACTAGTCTTGGAGTCAACACCTCATGCTCATAGGGATCCATCTCTGCAGGTCTAACTTACAGTCAATGCCCACCCAAGCCCACTCCATTTCCCATTCTGACATCAATCCAACCTCCACAAAAGCAACCCCAGCTTCAGTTGCCACAATTCCAACCCCATAAACAACAACCCCAGCTTCAGTTGCCACAATTCCAACCCCAGCTTCAGTTGCCTCCAATCCAACCCCATAAATAGAAACCCAACCTTTAGTTGCCTCAATTCCAACCACAACAACAACAACCCTAGCTTCAACCCCAACCTCTACAGTAGCAATATCAACCACAGTAGTATCAACCACAGTTTCAACCACAACAACATTCCCAATCCCTATAGAAAACTCAGTGGGAAATCAATATCAAGTCCCCAAGATAAAATTCTATGTTCCTACTCAAGGGACACAGAGGCACAACCTCATACCCACTACAACATAGAGGAACATCATCACACATCAACCTCAATATCAAATAGACATGTTAATGCAACAAATGCAAACCATTCAAACCCAAATGATGGATATGCAAAATCAGGGGAAAACTAAATCTTACACCGCAGAGGATTTATACCCATACCCCTTTGACCATTCTCTCCACATGTCTCCATTCTCAAATCACTTCTTGGTACTAAAATTTGATAAATATAGGGGCAATACCAACCCTATTGAACATATCCAAGAGATTTTTGCTAGTTGTGTCGAAGTCGCCCATGATGAAAAATATTTAATGTGACTGTTCCCACAAATCTTAGCTAGACCAGAAATGGAGTGGTTCTCACATTTACCTTATGGCATTTATTCTTGGGGTCAAATGACTGAAAAGTTCATAGCTCACTTCCATCATAACATCGAGCACAAGGTCAGCATCAAGGACATTTGTGATATCAAAGAGAAGGATGGAGAGTCTTTTGTGAAGTTCCTACAGAGATGGAGGAATATGGCAAACTGCATAACATATGATGTTCCTGAACAAGACCTAATAGTCATGTTCGTTGATAATCTGATTCCAGACATGTCATTCACAACAGAATTGCACTTAGCTTCGAACTTCACACAACTCATCGAACAAGGAGTTCGTGGTGAGAAGAACTTAGTCAAATGAGGAATCCTTGTAGATCCAACACAAATGAATACAAACAAAAATGCAATGGACAAAGCTAAGTGGTGGTACAAAAACAAAAATGTCACCAATGATGGTGCCATTGATACGAAGACAATCAACTATGTACAACCTAAGGTGTCATTGCAAGGCATACCTGTGGTGAACCAACAACCCACAGGGCGCACTCAACAAGCATACACCCAAAACCAACCTCCCCTTGTCCAAGCAGTTGCTATGTCAAATAGTCAACAACAAACTCAACACAAACCATGGTTTCAATTCCAACAACGAGATTTTACACCATTAGGAGAGCTGATAGAATCAGCTTTACGCAAGTTGATACAATCAAACACTATCACTCTCCCAGAAATTAGGGAATTTGAACAAGATGCAAACAAACCAAGGTGGTATAATGACAAAGACTTTTGCGAGTTTCATCAGGTGAAAGAGCACAAAATACCTAACTATTACCGATTGAAACACACTATCCAAGATCTAATTGACATAGGGGCCATCGATGTGAAAAACACCCAAGCCAAAGGCACAACTAATCCCACTATCTTCAACAATACCTTTCATGATCACAACAAGGGAAAATCCTCTAGGTCTGGTGGAAAAAAAAAGAATTCAACTATACATATGCCAACAGTGATAATGTTATTAGTTGCCTCAATCCTTCAGATAGGCATGTGGCTATGATCACTATCAAAGACCAAGGTATCAAATGTGTTGTAACAACGTGTCACACTAGAGTCATCTTGCAAGGAGTACCATCCTCATCTACTGTATCTTCCAATCCTAATGCAAACTCAGATCCACAGCCAACCATAGTGGATAAACTAAAGTGCACACCTAACCAGATCTCCATGTTTGACTTATTGTGCATATCTCCTCAGCATAAATTGGCACTTGACCAAGCCCTTCAGAATGCAGATGTCCCAAGGGACATAACACTCTAGAGCTTTCAAACAATGGTTAACCATATAGTTGCTAACAAACATGCCACATTCATAGATCATGATGTGTCGCCGCATAATCCCTTTCATAATGATCTTTTTCACTTACTTGTCCAGGTCCACAAAAGCGCTATCCATAGAATCCTTGTTGATTGTGCAGATGGGTTAAACATCTATACTCTAAAGTTAATCAAGAAACTAGGCTATTCAGAATCAAGAATTGATGTCACAAGGAGGATAAATATTAGGGCTTATGACGAAGAGGAAAGGTCCTCTAAAGGTATTATCATTCTGCCTATCCGTATTGGTCCAGTGGTCAAGAATATCCCCTTCCAGATCCTAGATCTTGAGTTGGGATACAACATGTTACTAGGGAGACCATGGATACATGAAATGAAAGTCGCACCCTTGATATACCATCAATACATCAAGTTCCCACACCAGGGAGAAGAAATAATCATAGAGGGAGATCCCCAACCTTTCCAATACTGTAACACAGTCCAAATTAGCACAGACAACCAAGTACCTTTAAACCAAGATGCAAGCATCCCTTCCTCTTCAGATTCAAATCCTAAGGATGTCACATGGAAAGGGGGAAAGATATCCATTACCGACAAGGGTTGTGGTGACTACAAATATGAAGAGGCTTTCACCATCATGCACATGCCTCTGAGCCCGAGAACTTATGGCATGCCACAACCTGTTATTATAACAGAAACTCCACAGCCTGTTCTATGCAGATGTCTACCTACAACATTTGTCAGATGGGGAGACATAGCAAAAGAAAAGTCATTTGAACAAGATATCAGTACATGGTTATACCAAGACCCACAAGAGACAATCAGACATCCCCTACCCCTGTCAAACTATGGTAATGGTTATACAATGTTACAAAGATTCGGGTATGATAGTATGACTTGTCTAGGGGCAAGACAACAAGGCTTAATGGAATTGACTCTCCTGCCAATCCAAAGAAACAAGAGAGGGTTAGGCTATGGGCAACAAAGAACTGGTCTTGTAATCCAAGACACCCAAGTTGATTAGGAACAAATAGCAGAGATGCATCAGGGGCACAACACAAAACATGTCTTGATAAGTAACATACTGGCACAATTGTTTCCCGCTAAAGAGGGAACCACACAAACCCAAATAAACCTCAACATAGAAATTGATGATAACAAAGGAAGTGAGACATTTGATGAGTGTTCTATCAAGACCGAATCCCATGAGTATGAGTGGAGATCCCTTCACGACTCTAAACCATCAATCCCAGATTATTCCCCTCGGTCAGACACTATCATAAACCTGGAAGACTTATTTGACCAACTATCCATTGCCAAAAAACCCTACATAGATAAGCATGTCATTTATCATTCCTTAGGTGGTGCATCCACATCACAGTCTAGTTTTGTAGGAACCATATATGTAGTCCCTTTCAATCAATTAGAGTCAAACAACCATGAAAGTATCTGTCTTGTACACCCAGAGCTAATAGAGTGGGATCAACAAGGACCACCTAATTTAGATGTCTTCAAGAATGATGAGGCTATTGCTTTTCATGGGAATTAGGGAGGGCATGCCATCAGGAGACCACAAGGCAGGCTTCTCCATTGACCTTGACAGAGCGGTATATTTTGGGGAGGCAACTCCTCTTTCCAGTCCATAAAGGAAAAAAGAACAAAAAATGATAAAAAGCTAAAACCAAACATATCTTCTAGTGAAAACCCCACTGAGGTGCTAGAAGATGGAAAGAAGGAACTCCTCCCCTTGACAGAGGAGAAATCGACATTACTAGCAGAAGAAATAGAAGAAGTCAATTTGGGGGATGACAAGAACCCAAAGAACATATACTTGGAAAAATCACTCACCCCAGCGAAGAGAGAATAGTTCATCAGTCTCTTCAAGGAAAGGATGATCAAATTCACATGTTCCTACTCAGATATGTCAGGATTAGATCTAGAACTTGTGCTACATCATCTCCCATTGCTACCCAATGCCAAACCTGTCAAGCAAAAGCTAAGGAAGATGCATCCCCATGTTGTATTGCTAGTCAAGGTAGAATTAAAAAACTCCTAGATGTCAAGTTCATAAGACCAATCCCATACGCCAACTGGATATCTAACTTGGTACCAATTACAAAGCACAGTGGTTAGATACGGATTTGCACAGACTTCAGAGATCTCAACATAGCTTGTCCCAAGGATGATTTTCCTTTACCTAACATTGACATGATAGTGGATCTAACCGTTGGACATCAAATTCTATCACTCATGGATGGCTTTTCAGGGTATAATAAGATAAGGATCGCACCAAAATACCAACATAAAACAACTTTCAGATGTCCTTGGGGCACTTACTATTGGAACATCATGTCATTTGGTCTCAAAAATGCTAGCATGACATATCAAAGGGCTATGACAACTATATTTGATGATCTCATCCACAAAACAATGCAAGACTATGTAGACGACATACTTGCCAAGTCAATGCTTCGTAAGGATCATCTACAAGTATTGGGACCAATCTTTGATAGAATGCAGGAATACAAAGTCTGTTTAAAGCCAAAGAAATGTGCATTCAATGTCATAGTAGTAAAGCTAATGGGGTTCATAGTGTCACATAGAGGCATCGAAGTAGACCCAGAGAAAGTCAAAGCAATATTGGATATGCCTCCACCATCGAACCTGAGGCAACTAAGAGGGTTACAAGGAAGGCTCCAATCAATCAGGTGCTTCATAGCTCAGCTAGCAGACAAGTGCCACCCATTCCAACATCTACTGCACAAAGACATCAAATTCATATGGACAGAGCAACGAAAACAATCATTCCAAATATTCAAGGACTACCTCCTCAAGTCTCCTATATTGGTTCCACTAGTCCAAGGTAGACCATTGCTTCTATATATCTCAGCAATGAAATCAGCATTAGGTGTACTCTTGGCACAACATGATGACACAGGTATAGAAAGGGCCATCTAGTATCTGAGTAGAACATTGGTAGGATATGAGATCAACTATACACCAATTGAAAAGTCATGCCTTGCAGTTGCCTTCACTTCCCAGAAGCTGAGACATTATATGTTGAGTCACCAAACAAAGTTGATTGCACATATTGATCCTTTAAAGTACCTCCTAAGCAAAGCAGCGCTCACCGGATGACTTGCAATGTGGGTAAAGATCTTAAGTGAGTTTGACATTGAGTATGTAGATAGAAAGGCCATCAAAGGGAAAGTGATCGCAAACCAACTAGCACAGGCACCTATTCAGGACCATCAGCCCATTATTTCCAACTTTCCTTATGAATCTATTATGACACTACAACTAGTGATCGAGGTATGGAAACTATACTTTGATGGGTCATGCATTAACCATGGTGTAGAGGTAGGAATAGTGCTTGTCACTCTAGATAGTGATATAATTCCAAAATCTTTCATACTTAACTTCCCCTACACAAACAACATAGCAGAATATGAAGCACTGGTCATCGGTTTAAAGATAGCAATTCAATGGATAATCAAGAATCTTAAGGTCTACAGAGATTTGCAGTTGGTCATTAGACAAGTCAATAATGATTATATGACCAAAGATGAGTTGCTAATACCATACAGAGCACAGATGGAAACATTACGCACCAAGTTCCATTACATCTACTTCAAGCAAGTCCCACGAGCACTGAACAAAGCGGTAGATGCAATGGCTACCATAGAATCATTGATCGATATGCCAGGCAACAAAACAAGATTCAAGTTTCTAGTAGAGAAAATATTGGTGCCATCACATCAAGCATCCATCACAGAATCATCATGCATCCTTGTTGGTCCTGAATCCCCATGGTACCAAGATGTATACAACTACCTCCAAAATAGTGTCTTACCTCCCAACTTGCCTAGAAACCAGAGAAAGTCCCTCATCCGCCAACCCTCTAGGTATACCATTGTCTCAACTACTTTATATAGACAAAGTCTAGACAGAACACTACTACGATGTATCACTTCCACAGAATCCTAGAGAGCTCTGTACGAGGTACATGAAGGAATTTGTGGAACCCACGGGGGTGGCAACAACTTAGATAAGAAGATCATCTGCATGGGATACTATTGGCCCACAATAGATACAGATGCACACAAACATGTACAAAGGTGTACACAGTGTCAGCTTCATGGAGACCTCATCCATCTGCCAGCCCAAGAACTAAATCCTATCACATCACCATTACCATTTTCTATGTGGGGATTTGACCTAGTGGGAAAAATTACACCTTCTACAACAAATGGACACAAATACATCATAGCAGCAACAAAGTACTTCACCAAGTGGGTGGAAGGAATTCCCCTCACTTACATAGCTAGAAATAAAATATAGAAATGTTCATACTTAACCACATCATCTGTCGATACGAGATCCCTCAAACCATCCTGGTAGATCATGGTATGCCTTTCCAAAACAAAGATGTCGAAGAGCTATGTGAATGGTTCTATATCAAACAAGGGTTCTCTTCATTTTATTATCCTCAAGGGAATGGCCAAGCCGAAGCTACAAACAAAATAATTATGAAAATCTTGAAGAAAATAGTGAACGAATTAGGGTGAGACTGGCATTTACAGCTTAGTCCCGCATTATGGCCATACAGAACTAGCATGAGAACACCATAGGAGCCACTCCTTTATCCCTAGTCTATGGATCAGAGGTGGTAATACCCCTCAAAGTGGAAATCCCATCCCTAAGGATATCATTGAAGAACCTAGTTTCAGATGAAGATTACAGAGTAGCAAGGCTTAATAAACTGGAGTTACTAGATGAAATAAGACAACATGCCTTCAACCACTTACAAGGCTATCAGAATAACCTTAGAAGGAACTATCATAAGAAGTTGAGGTCATGAATATTTGAGGTAGGAGACCTCGTCCTCATGGAAAATCAAAAGAACCAAGCAGAGTGAGTCAAACCCAAAAAGTTTGAGCCTAATTGGCTAAGGCCATTTGTCATTGTCATCTCTACTCAGAGTGGGGCATTCATACTAGTGACACCAGAAGGAGATCAAATCCCCACATACATCAACATCATGCACCTTAAGAGGTTCTACCCTTGAGGTCTCTATGCTTAAGGCACCTATCTACATATCTAGAAAATATTAAAAAAAATCCAAAAGTATAAAATGTTACCTTGGTAAAAACCTGGCAAATAGGCACCTTGGCGACAACAAAAAAAAAATAAAAAAACAAGTAAAAAGTAAAGAGAATCAAAATCACTCTCTCAGTGAAAACCTGACAAATAGGCACTATTGAGTTGGTATCTTGGTGAAAACCTGGCAAATAGGTGCTAAGTGTTCAAATACATCTTCACCATCAATGAACCCCAAAAGGCTTGAGCACACTTCAAATGCAAGACTAACTACCCAAGCTATATCCAGAAGCACACTCCTCTATGAGCACCAAGCACTTACCCATGGTTAATACTGGTCGACTAGGGATGTTTCTAAATGTCCTGAAAAAATCCCTAAAAATTAGAAAACACATCAAAATCCTAAAAACATAAAAAATGTTCTAAGAAAATCAATCTCCACCAAAAACAACCAGAAAATTGCAAAATCCCAAGAAATAAAGCCAACTTGATTATCAAGAGAGAAAAGGGTGATCACACACAATCAATCAATATCACAATCATGAGCTTTGTGAATCAGCATTGGGCTCATCTGACATAGCTTTATCAATATATCAAATCAATCAGCAAGCAACTGGCAATGAAGCCAATCTATCAAATGTCATAATCATGAGCTTTGTGAGCCAGTATTGGGCCCATCTGACATAGCTTGATCAACTGCCAACATAATAAAATCAATCAATCAATCATATTAATCATCCTACACTATGATGGATACGCTCAAACCAGACAAGTTAGTCTTATATGAGTCATCTATTACTGAAACTAGACACACTGAAGCATTCAAGTCAATCAAGCCTATCAAAAGAGTTGAGCCAATCAAGATAATCCAACTGAATCAAGGAGCCATCCAAAAATGTTGACTAGGTCAGTAAGTCGGTTAGATGTCAGTCTATATTTCATGGTTACGTTCTTATGCTACTCCAGGATCCACCATGTGGGTAGAGTAGCTATGATGGATCATTACTTATTTTCTTTGATTATTGTCTGTTGAATGTTCACTTCGATTTCAGGGCGATGATGATTTAGGATAAATGCAGTAGGTGCTATCACTTATGTGGTATCCACACAGTTCCACGATCTGAGCTTAACCTTGGGAAAGAATTGGACATTCCTTCTCTTTTATTTGCTTGTTTAGTTTATAGAATCAAGAGCTCGCAGTGCTATTCAGATGGACTCTGAGTGCGTTGGAGTTATATCTTGGTTTCTATGGTCTTTTTCTTTTTTTACAATCAAGAGCTCACGTTGCTATCCAGATGGACTCTAGGGGCATAGGAGTTCTATCTTGTTTTCTTTGGCTTTTCATTATAGAATCAAGAACTCGCGGTGTTATCTAGATGGACTCTGGGTGCATAGGAGTTCTATCTTGGTTTCCTTTTTTTAGTTAAATTTAGAGGACAAAGAGGTATCCAGATGGTCAATATCTGGGTTCTTTTGGCTCTCTTTCTTTTCAAATAGGGAACATAGCTGAACCCAAATGGTCAATATTTGGGTGCACTAGGTTCTCTTTCTATTCAATCTCTCTACTCCTTCTACTTATCAATAGGTCATGGCGGTATCCAGGTGGTATGTGGTCTGGATGCATTGGACACTCTTCGGAATTTCAAAAAAAAAAAAAAAGATGCAATGATGAAAAATATTGGAAACAAGGGCAGCAACTTGGGACACTCATCCTTTCTATCAACTCATATCTATCAAAAAAGCAAAAAAATCTTTTCTATCATTCCATATCTATTAGATCAATCTCAGAGAACACCTATCCAAACTAACTTCTTTCTAATTAACACATGCATTACAAAGATATTTTGTGCATAATAGATTGCATTCATTCCATTTAAGTGCATCAAAAAATGAAAAAAACATCGTAGTTGCATACATGGTAAATCATAAATCACATGCATCCATAAACATCTTATATGAACATGCATTTGATTTCCACCATCCTACATAAACCTGTCAGTATCATAGGAAAAGGAAATCATCCATCTATGAGTTTGCATCATAGGAATCATATTGCATATACATCTCATCATTTAAAACCACTTCATAGAGAATCATACATATAGCAAGTAAACCAATGCATATCATATCAAATCAATAGCTGCATCTCATATAAATCAAAATATCTGAGTACAATGAACAGTCGCAAGTCTGAACAAAGGAAGGTAGTCAACATATATCAATAAATATCACT
>MU224532.1:118367-138425 GCA_018584345.1 Thuja plicata
AATTAAATATGATTCACTTTCCTTAGTATTTAAATTTAATTTAAATACTACCTCTTTCAATGTATTAAATCTTATTTAATACATTATCCCTCATTGATTCCCTTTAAATAAATTTTTAATTTATTTAATTCTTCACATGGCTAAAATTCTACTAAACCAAATTAATCTAAATTTTAAATTTAGACTAAACTAATTTGAACCGAGATCCTACCCTACCTCACATCACTCTCACCAAATAGACCTACTTACTAATTAACTAAGGTTAATTAGGCTAATTTCTTGATTCCTACAACAATTAGTCCTAATTATTTGCTCACACGTGTGAGCAAATTTTCAAAAATCTACATTTCCAAATAATTCTTATTTGGTGCCAACAAGGTTTCTTACACCTATGATGACACATTCTTACACTTTTCAAAAGTGTCTCATTGGTCCAAAACTCTTACACTCTCTTACACCTTCTTACAAGATCCTTCACATGTGTACTTAAAGTACACTTTGACCCATCACATCCAAAGTTGCTCACACATGTGTGAGCAAAGTGGGCCTCTTGCATGGCTTATGTGTCCTTCATGTGGCACCTATGTGGATGCCAAATGAGCTCCACCTCATCCAAGCCCTCTCTCTCCTCCAAAAACTCTATAAATAGGGGCCTTTGTCAAGAGAAAATCATCTCTCATTTATGCATTGTTATCATGCTAGTATAACTCTAGAATTTCTTAGTGTATTTCATATTTTATGCTCATGAGTTCATAGTTGAATCCAAAAATTACATGTTAGGATAATGGCAACTGAACTTATTTCTATTGTCTTATGCATATCATCTTAGTTTAGCTTTTTGAATCTTCATCATAAGTCTATTTTTGCATTTGCATTCATGGTGAAGGCTTGAGACAAGTTTTCAATACTTGTTTCTTGAGTTCTTCACTCATTTCAATCACTTAGTTTCCATTTTCAATCAAATAGTTAGATTTAAATATTGTGTTGGGAGAGCACACCCACAAACCTCTTTAAGAGAAAATCAACAAGGCTTGGGTGCACTTATTTGGCTCATTAGAGGTTGTGATAGATCCCTTGTTGTTTTTGATAGTATGCTTTTAGACATGTTTAATGTAGTTATTTGATGCATATCTCTAATGTTTGCATGTCTAAGCATGCTCCCAATAGGTTATGTTTTATCACATACATTTTGGCACACCTGGTGGGACCTATGTCCCTTATTTTCTAACATTTCTTGTAGGTTTTTTGAAGTTCAGAAAATTCTTACGTAGACCTGTCTCCGGTCTGGAGTCACCATTTCTGCAAACTGCCATCTCCGCTTCTCAGTCATCTACACAACTCCACCGTCTGCATAGATACTTCACCATCTCCGCCTGCGCAAAACAACTTATAAAACTGTGGTTTAAAACTTTTTTTTGTCAATTTGCAGTATTTTTAACTCTCGGGTTTCTGACAGTAGAAAACCTTTTTAAGGGTTAAATGCTGAGTGATGTGATAAAAATGTTATTTTTCAGTTTTAATAAGTTTGTTTCTTTTTAATAAAATCTTACTGTCTATCTTTTTCCGTCTGTACAGGTCTATCGCCATTTCCACAGATCACCGTTTGCGTAGATCACCGTCTGCGACAATTCACCGTCTGTGACTATTTCCTAGGTTTTGTGTTTTTGGCAAATCTGAAGTTTCAAACTACTAACCAGTTTCATTCAGGTTCCATAAATTATTTTTAAAAGGATTATCTAAATGAACTTGTATGCTTAATCATTTATCTTGGAATGAATGTTGCTTAAAATGAACCTTACCCAATCTTGAATGTTTAAGGGAATAAACTTCATAACTCTTGAGTGACTTAAAGTAAATTAACACACCTTTACAAGCTTTCCTTCTTGCTGTGTGGGAAATAAATTGAATTTGCATGCTTAATCATACTATTGTGTCTTTTTCTTAGGTAGAAAACACTTAGTTTCTCTAATTAGGTTCAATTTGGGAAATGAACTATTTTTGGTGTGTTTGAAGAAGTGTTTTTCAACACTTCTTTTGAGCTATTTTTCATTAGATAGATCCCTTAAATTATGTGATGCTATGATTAAACTATAGCCGTATCCTTTTCCCTCGCCTTCACAGACCTTGGATGAAGAGAAAACTTAGTTTAATCAAGCTTCTAGAGAGGCCTGTCTAGAGGGAGCACTTCTCCTTTAGAGGACAACCTCAAACCGGTAATCCCTTCAGCCGGTATAGAAATAAAGTGTGACGCAAAGGTCCTCTTTATCCCTTCAAGCTCGAGCGGGTCATGTTCAATGGTAGTCCATACTAAGTGAATATCCTCAGCATACTGGTATGGTTGAACTAGAGACTTAAGTGTCTCACGCTGTACAAACCGATTGCGGGGATGCCATGAAATCTTGCAAGCAACTATAAATTAGTAGCCTACCCAATTCACCTCCGAACGGTGACTTATTATAGTGCAAGGAGAGGGAAGATTCTCCCCCCAAGATTCCCATCATATGTGTCCCAGGGTATTGTATTGCGAAAGCAATCTTCGTAGCATGGCGACAATACCTAGTAAAAGGCAAAAACACAGGCACCCTTTCAGGGGTGACATGCTATGTGAGCTGAAGGACTACCAAGAAATTGGCCTATAGTATTTCATGCAAAGCCAAATTCCTAAGGTAGCTACTATTTGAGCTGTCTTTGTTGTGCTAGACCCAGTAAAAACATAAGTGGCTTGAAAGAGTCACTTGAACATACACAAACAAAATATTGCAAAGTTGAAGCAAGATCCCCTAATGTCACATTTGATGATATAACTCAAGGTTGCTTTGTCCCTTGTTGGATTTTTTTGTGATGTGTGTCTGTTATTTCTCTGGTTTTCTTTTGATAAAAATTAGTTCTTTCCATTTGAACAAATTTACCTAAAATCAAACTGAAAATCAAAAATCTGCCCAGCATTTCGACACACTACCTTAGTCACAGTCGGCTATCTCCATCGTCTGTGCAGATCACCATCTACGAAGATCATCAGCTATGTCTGAGACTGCCGTCTCCGCTTCAAAATAGTGAGCTTCAAAATCGGCCGAGATAATCAAAATTTGACCGTCTACAGGACCCTAGAACCATCTGTCCTAGATCATTCATTCATTCGGCCAAAATCAATTTTCCATGACATGACCAGTTTTAAGAAACATAAGAAGGTTAAACTTCCTACGTCTCCAATCCTTAAAGAGAAAAAAGAAACCACCTGTAAATCCAAGGAATTCCAATACATTGCAACATCTATTAAACAAGGGATTGAACATCGTGAAAAACTTGACAAAATCCTCTACAACAATAAAATTTGCAATTTCATGGCCAAGTTTTCAATCAACAGAGCTTTTGTCACCATTGAACAATACAATTAGGTAACACCTAGCTTCTAGATCATTCTTCCATTTCTTCCATCATCATCCTTCCTTCGGAACATTAGATCAAAATCAAATCAAATCTTTAGGTTGAAAGACCTTAATGAAAGTATCATAAACCTTCATCCTGAAACAAACACAACATTACTTGTAGACCATCAATCCATCTCAAGTAATTTAAATCCCTTAGTGATGTCCCATTTTGCTTGAGATCACAAGTCCATCTTCAATTAGAATAGGTATTACTTTAAATCCTTTGTTTTTGTATCATCATAAGGTTTAACATGCTTAGGTTTTGTTCCAAAAACCTTTAAATCAATTATCCAATAAATCAATTTAATCAATCAAATCAATCCTTAATCCAAAACAATCAATCGAATCCAATCAAAGATCTTTGATCCATTTCATCTCTTACATCTCCTTGTCTTTCATTCTTCTACCATTGTATGGTTGTCACTCAATCCCAAGCTAGAAACATGAGGCGAACAACATTCAACACTGTTAATCATGAGGAGAACCCATTTGCCACACAATACTTTCTTGGAAGTGGAGTACGAGCTGAAGAAGTGGCTGAAGAAATGGAATGTGGACCAGGAAGAAAGACCCACCCAAGTAATTGACTTCCTTAGAGACCCATATAATTTGGAAATGGTTGAGAAGGCCATTTTGCATAACAGTGATGAGATATTCTTAAATCTTATTCATAATGGTGTCACAGTTCCTGTTGACTTTGATGAAACACTCCTTACCAGAAATGTCACTAAAGTCACTGCTACCGCTACTGCTGCCATAGCTTCTACTTCAAATGCTACATCATCACGTGACACTAGTAAAGGACCTGTTAGCGAACCTCCCACATCAATACCAGTATCAGCACCCATATCAACAACCACATCAATACCCCATTTGACACCTGAACAAATCCAATAGATCATAAGTGCTTTGACAAATCATACTACACATAATAGCACTCAAACAACAACGACTCAAGGAGCAAGTGATAATGTCAACAACATAGGGCAAGTTTCTATGCCTTTGTCTTCATCTTTGTTTCAAATAATGGGGGCAAAAACATCTGCAAACAATACATCGCAAGCCTATCAATATATACCTCCTCCTACCATTGGTATGACCTCCATGGGCTTTTCAGCTGCACAATTTGGAGGAGACAGAGGTTATGTACCCCCATTTTTCACACATAATACTCCAAATTTTACCCAACAATTCAATGAGCTCAAAAGCATCGTACAAGGCTTACAAAATGGGGGCAAGAAGGAGTTTTCTTTTGAAGAGATTTGTCCCTATCCATTTGACAAATCTATCAGAATACATCCATTCCCACAAAAATTTGAGATTCCCAAATTTGAGAAATACAAAGGAGAAACATGTCCCCTACAACATCTCAAAGAGTTTTACATTGCATGTCAAGAGGTCGCTTATAATGATAATTACTTAAAAAGACTCTTCACTAGGAGTCTCGGAGGCACAGCCTTGGAATGGTTCATGGCCCTTCCTTATGGGTCAATCTCTACCTTCTCTGACCTTGTAGAGAATTTTGTTGGATAATATTCATATAGCATTGAGCATCAAGCAACACTCAGCGATTTGTGCAATACTAAACAAAAGAATGGAGAAACCTTTGCTATTTTCTTTCAACGATGGAGACATATTACGAATTGCATGCCATGGAAAATACCTGATAGTCACTTGATTGACATATTCACAAAGAATTTAATCTTTGAAATGTCCTTCCAAATAAAAATGGCTTCACCTGACACCTTTGAATCCCTTGTCAAGAAGGGAAAAGACATTGAAGATGGCCTTTTGCAAAGAGGTAGCATCAAACATTATACTCCTTCCAATAATGATAAACCAAAATTCTAGAGTAAGAACAAAGGAGTTGTCAACGATGGAGTGACTGATGCTAAGCATGTTCAAAATGTTGAAGCATCCAACAATACCAATCAAAACAATCGCAATAACAATCAAAATCAAAATCAGTATCACAACAACAACCAAAGTCAGAATCAGAATCAACACAATCAGAATAATCAGAATTAGAAAAACAATCAGAATCAAAATAATCAGAACAATAATCAACAACCGCGCAATCAATCATTATTGTTCCCTTGCAACAACTACAACAATAACAACAACAACAACAACAACAACAACAACAACAACAACAACAACAACAACAATGATAATCGACAACGGCGACAATTCACAGCTTTAGCAGAGCCTTTAGATGTGATCTTCAAACAACTCGTGGACCAAGGAATGATAGTTTACCCAAATACTCAAAAATTTGATGAGAATCAACCTAAACCTATTTGGTATAGGGATAATGAGTATTGTGATTATTATCACATCAAGGGACATGATACCAAGAAATGCATGAAGCTCAGACACTTTGTGCAAGACCTCATTGAGGATGGAAAAATTGAAGTTGAAGGTCAGAATGCATCCTCATCTAATGTGAAACTCAAAGTCTACAATCAACCTTTCCCACCTCATAATCAAAATAATGCATCAAACGCAATCCCATATGACTATTCTACCAATACTATTACAGGCCATGACCGAACATGTGGGAGTTTAAGTGACAATGATATCTTTGGGTTTGATTCTCTTTGTTGCCGCATTGAAGAAACTGACACACATATTAATACCATAATACTCAAAGATGTTGATTGTAATGCTACTACATGAAGACCCAGAGTCACTGTTCAAGCTACTGATAAACCTTCTACATCTGCAAATCCACCAGCTGCACCATCTACTGCCACTCGACCTACTTCACACTTTGACTTGTTGGCCCAATTATGAAAGATGCCTACATAGATATCCATCCTAGAGCTATTGAACACTTCACCAATTCATAGAGAAGTCCTTGATAAAGCTCTAAATGAATCCCGTGTCCCTGAGAACATCAACGCTGCACAATTCAAAGCCATGATAGGGAACCTAGCCGTGCAAGAACATCTAGTTTTCACTGATAAGGACTTTAGTGGTCCTGATCCTCATCATAATAAATCCCTCCATATAGAAGGTAAAATCTGCTCCACAAGAGTAAAATGAGTCCTCATAGATGGTGGATTTGGCCTAAATTTGTGCACATTGAAAATGATTCATAACATCGGTCTTTCTGAGGACCTCATTGATGCAGACAAGAGAATTACAATAAAAGCCCTTGATGATCAGAACGAGAAAGCAAGGGTTTGATCACATTGCCTTTACAAGTGAGCCCGGCCCTGATTGAAAATGTTTGCCATGTACTGGATCTAGATCTACCTTATAACATCTTTCTAGGACATCCATGGATACACGCTATCAAAGGTATACCCTCTACCTATCATCAATGTCTGAAGTTCCCACATCACGGTAGAGAAATCACAATTCCTGGAGATCCTGAGCCCTTTCAATATTGCAAAAGATTGGAAGGAAAACAAGATAATTACTGTCTGTTGAATGAATTTGGCTGACATTTCAATCAAGAAACCCCTATTTTAGAAAAAAAAAATTGAAACATCGACTGAGCAATCCAAAGGAAAGGAAAAAGTCACTGAGGAGAAAGCTACTGAAGACAAACCCTCCTCATTTGAAGCAAAGGCCACATTTATAGATCAAGGCATGGGAGAGTATAAATTTGAAAGTGCTTTATGTATTGGGCAAATCCCCTTGTCTCTAATGTCTTATGGAAGACCATCACCATTACCCCTCTCCAAGTATAAAGCACTTATGCACTGCAAGTCAACTATTTTTGAACATTGGGGTTCCTTATCAGATGAACACATGGAATATAGTGTCCTTGATTGGCTTTATAATGATGAAGAAGAATGAACTGTAACTTTCCCCAAATGAAAGTATCCTAAAGTTACTCCCATTTTTGAAAACATGGGATATCATGGTACTAGTCTTGGAGCTAATGAAACAGGTAAGAAGAAAATCATAACAACTAATGGTTATCCTAAAGGACACAGATTGGGTTCTGTAGAAAATAAGACTAACTTCGCTAAGGATTATTGTTTAGCTACCTCAGGATCAGACACTGAGGAAGAGTTCTTTGAAATTCCCTTCCAACATATTGAAGATGACCTAAATGAAAATCATCATGTCTTCACCATTACCCAAGCTGACCTTTCATCCCCTCGTCTACCCCTCACAAACCCTGAATTGATTGACTGGGATCAGCAAGACTCACCACCAGCTTTAGACATATACGATTCAGATGAGGTAGTTTTAGCCCTCTTTGGACTTAAGAATCTCTGAGAATACAAACATCATATACACTACAGTGAACAAGCCTACTTCGGTAGCCAAGTCAACTCTCTCAGTCGCAAAAATGGAAAAGAAAATAAAAATAAAAAAAATGAAAATACGTCCTTTGGTGAAAACCTCTCGCAGGCACCTAAGGATGAAGAAAAAGACCAAATAAAGGACGCTTCCTCTAGTGAAAACCTCTCTGAGGCACTAGGGGAGGGAGAGGCTGACTTTTTTTTTATATCATCAGAACCAAAAGTGTCCTCTATGATAATTGAAGATACTATTCCAATCAACCTAGGCACAGAAGAAGATCCACATATCACTTACATTGCAGCTGCTCTCAGTGATCAAGAAAAGAAAGACATGACAACATTTTTGCATAAGCACAAAATCAACTTTGCCTAGACCTACAAACACATGCCCAGGCTTGATACAGATCTTGTCATGCATCATCTTGCGGTCGATCCAAATGTAAAACCTGTTAAGCAGAAGCTTCACAAGATGCATCCTCAAGTTGCATTGGTAGTCAAAGTAGAGCTTCAGAAGATGCTGGACGCTGAAGTAATTAGACCAATTGATTATCCTAAATGGGTTTCTACTATTGTACTAGTAGATAAACCTGTTGGGGGCATTCACATTTGCACTGATTTCAGAGACCTAAACCTTGCATGTCCCAAGGACGATTTTCCACTCCCTAATATTGACATTATAGTGGAGTTGACAGCAGGACATGAAATGTTGTCACTTATGGATGGATTCTTAGGTTATAATCAGATCAAGATAGCACTAGAAGACCAGCACAAAACCGCATTCACAACACCTTGGGGCATTTTCTGTTATCAAGTAATGCCTTTTGGTCTTAAAAATGCCGGAGCCACTTATCAATGAGCAATGACTACCATCTTTCACGACCTTTTACATATAATCATGGAAGATTATGTGGATGATCTTTTAGGAAAATCCAAAACAAGGGAATCACATATTCCTATCCTTACTACCATCTTTGAGTGATTGGAGAAATATAAGCTTAGGTTGAATCCCAAAAAGTGTGTCTTTGGAGTACAATCTAGTAAGCTGTTGGGATACATTGTGTCACGGTGCGGAATAGAAGTTGATCCAAAGAAAGTGAAAGCAATCCTAGAGATGCCACAACCAAAAACATTGAAGCAATTATGTAGTTTACAAGGAAAACTGCAATCAATCAAAAGATTCATGTCACAGCTGGCTGACAAAGTGCATCCGTTCTCCCATCTCCTGCACAAGAATATCAAGTTTCAGTGGGATTGCTTGTGTCAAAATGCATTTGAGAAAATAAAAGGCTATCTGGCTAATCCACCCATGTTGGTTCCACCTATTTCTAGTCACCCTCTAATCTTGTACATATCTACTATAGAGGTCACGTTGGGAGCCCTCCTGGCACAATTAGATGACACTAGCAAACAGCGAGCAATTAACTATCTCAGCAGAACTCTTATTGGCTATGAGTTGAATTATTCCCTAATTGAGAAGGCATATTTGGTCATTATTTTCTATACATAGAAGATACAACATTATATGCTTAATCATAAGATTCATCTTGTTGCTAAAATTGATCCACTCAAGTATCTCCTGGCACGCGCTACTCTTACTGGTCATACAGCAAAATGGGTCATGATCCTTAGTGAGTTTGACATTGTTTATGTGGATCGAAAGGCCATCAAAGGACAAGTGATTGCAGACCAGTTATCTGAAGCACCTGTTGATGGTAAACACCCTCTGATCATAGATTTTCCATATGAATCAGTCTTAAATCTTGCCCCAAGTCCACCATGGAAGCTATATTTTGATGGATCCTTCCCTCAGAAAGGATCAGGGGCAGGAATCTTGTTTGTTACACCAAAAGGGGATCTCATCCCTAAATCTTTCAAATTATAGTTTCCTTGTACCAACAATATTGCAGAATATGAAGCCCTTGTACTTGTACTTTGATAGGCCATACAATGGCAAATTCTCACTCTATTGGTGCTTGGTGATTCACAATTGGTTATCAAACAAGTTATGGATGAATATCAAACAAAGGATGACAAGTTGCTTCCCTATCGCCGGAGAGTTGAAGATCTCAAGACACATTTCACTGAACTAACATTCCAACAGATCCCTCACATGAACAACAAAGCAGCAGATGCCATGGCAACAATCGGGTCCTTAATCACTATGCCAGAACACAACGCACGATGTGAGTTTCTTGTTGAGAATCTTACAGCCCCTGCCTATGACAAGCCAAATTCTGAAATGGTGTGTGATATTACTGATCCCAATTCCCTGTGGTACCAAGAAGTGTATTCCTACCTATGTGATGGACATACCCCGCTTACTTTAACCCCCAATCAACGTAAAACTTTCATTCACCGCACTTCCCGATACATGATCCTTGCTGATACCCTCTTCCGGAAGCATTTCGATGGAACTCTTTTAACGTGTCTAAATTCTAATGAAGCACAAACATCCCTAGAGGAGGTACATCAAGGAATCTGTGAGGCCCACTCTAGTGGACTTACTTTGGCCAAAAATCTATTACGCACTGGATATTACTGGCCTACTATGGAGCAAGATGCCTACAACTATGTGAAGAAGTGTGTACCTTGTCAGTAGCATGGTGATTTGATACATGCTCCCTCCCAATCACTCCAACCCACTATCACCCCCTGGCCCTTTTCACAATGGGGTCTTGACCTCATTGGCTAGATTTTCCCTAATTCATCCAATGGCCATAAATACATCCTGGCTACTATGGAGTACTTTACCAAGTGGTTTGAAGCTGTTCCTCTCACCTACACTACTGGAAAATAGATTTCGAAGTTTATTTTAAACTATCTTATCTGTCGCTATGGTATTCCTCGGGACATTGTTACTGATAATAGAGGACCTTTCAAGAACAAGGATGTCACAGAGCTATGTAGGAAGTTTAGCATTACCCACCATACTTCTTCCAAGTACTTTCCATAAAGCAACAGTCAAGCTGAGGCTACGAATAAAACTATCCTTAGAATCCTCAAGAAAATAGTCAATGAAGCTAGCCATGATTGGCACCTTCACCTCAATCCCACTCTTTGGGCTTACCACACCTCCATTCGAACCCCCATGGGAGTCACTCCCTTTGCCCTTTTTTATGGTACTGAGGCTATTCTACCCATTGAAATTGAGCTCCCTTCCGTTAGAATCTCTCTCAAGAATCTGTTGTCCGGAGAAGAATATAGAGTTGCCCGCTTGCAAGAGCTGGAACTCCTCGATGAGAGATGCCTCAATTCCCTAGACCACCTCCGCATGTATCAAAATTGTCTTCACCTTCAGTTCAATAAAAGGATCAAACCTCGTCAGTTTGAGGTTGGTGATCTTGTCCTGCAGCATAATATGAAGAACCTCCAGAACCGTGAGAAGAAAGGAAAGTTTGAACCTAATTGGTTGGGTCCCTTCATTGTTATAGCAAAATATGGTTCAGGCGCCTATCAGATTGCATCCCTAGAGGGAGATCCACTCCCTAGTCCTGTAAATATTGTACATCTCAACCACTTCTATGCTTGATCAGTTCATAGTTTGTTGTACAGTAGAATTTTTTCAAAAATCAAAAAAATTAGAAAAGCAGAAAATCCAAAAACATTCAAAAAAGAAAAAAAGCAAAAAAAATCAAAAGATCAAAAAAGATTAAAAAATAGAAAATAAAAAAAAAAGATTAAAAAAAAATAGAAAAAGAGAAATAAAATCCGTCCATCTGTGTAAACCACTTCAGTGGCGCAATGGATAAGTACCATGGTAAAAACCTATTTCAGGTGCCATGCGTAGTTAGATCCACCATCAGTTTCCACCATTTGTCTATACAGCTTGCATCACCTTTCATAATAAGTGTCACTACCCATATTTGTGCAGGTAGTTCTCTGACCATCTTCCTACTTTTGCAATAATGATTCTCACACGACTGAGCTTACCAAATCAAACACTAAGCTTTGTTCTAGACACAGTGATCGCAAACATTTTACATCAAATCAGGAGATAGATTGACTTTCCTAATGATCATTCTATTCACAAGCAATTGCCAGCATATTTCCATTTTCTATCAATCAATATTTGGCCCATTAGGATGCATCCTTCCAGTGTCAGTTGTTCTATCAATCCTCACATCAAAATTGTTCATAGCAAGAACTCTTGGACTGAATGACCACTTGGTCAAGATGCCTTTTTTTGATTTTATCTTGTATTTTACTATGTCCTTATTGCAATAGCCTTGATCTTTTATATCTTGGTTCGTTATGGTGAGCATCTAGTGAAATATGTATCATTTGTCGTATGATCTGCTTCTCATAGTTTGTTAGTGCATTTATGTTTTGATATTCGGTTATGATGATGTATGCCTCACTGTGGGAAGGATTCATGCATCTCAAATCTCTCAAAAAGATCTAGATGTACTACATCTCCTCATGAGTAACATTTCATAGCTCTCATCATACCTGATATCTCGCATTCTTGTTCCTAACAACCTATTTGTCTGAGAGTCTAGTCCACGCAAAGGAACCATGTCACTTGTGTTTTCTAGCACATGGTGCATAACTCCTTTTGCAATATCAAACTAGGGTGTGCTCTCCAACATTAACATGGTATCAATCCCACTATTATCATGTAGTTAGTCATTGCATTATAGTTAGGTCATATTGCATTATGATTTTACTCTTGGCAAAGGTTTCTATTTACTCCCCTATCCGGTCACCTACGTGATTTTATCAGACTTATTGTGATACACACAAAAATAGTGTCCTCATTTAATTATTACCCATTGCATTGTTCATTTAAGTTCATTAATCATTAGTCATTATCCATTGCATTGTTCATTTCATTCATTAAACATTAGTCATTATCCATTGCATTGTTCATTTCATTCATTAAACATTAGTCATTATCCATTGCATTGTTCATTTCATCCAACATTAGTCATTGCATTGTTCATTTCATTCATTAATCATTAATCATTATCCATTTCCTTATTCATTTAATTCCTTCATCATTTAGTTGCAGTGTTCATTTTAGTACAATAAATTAAATTATTTGCATTGATCATTTAGTTTATTATGTACATTGTTCATTTAACTCATTTATAGTTGCATCATCATTAGCATTATACATTTATAACCATCATATAGTACCATTTGCATCTTGCATTCCATTAGTTGCATCCATAAAATCCATAACATCTTTTAGGGTTCATTCATTTCATAAAGCATCATAAATATATTTATACATCATTACATTACATCCATACATGATAAAATATAAGCATTAACACATGACATCACACACACACACACACACACACACATATATGCATCTCATCCCTACATCACAAATCCATCAGTGTCATCATACATATATTTATCCCATCCTGCATGTCATTCATAAGCATCATATACTGTAAAGATAACATCATAAGTGCATCCATACATCCTGCATAAACATCACATCATACAAGCATATACCATCACAAAGATCCATACATCAGAGTCCCATAGTCCAAAAATCGTCCATGTATATATATATCAAAAAGTATCATATCATACATCATGTGTCAAAAATGTGTCAAAAGTATGTATCCAAAAAGTATGAGAAGCATCATGGTGGTGGCCGTGATGGTCCCGCTCCACTGCTGGGATGTGGCGGTAACCCCACTGATCCCTATGATGCCAAGCCGGTGCTCTCTGACTGTGCTCTCTCAGAATATGCAGGCTATTGTGCCCCCTCTGGCACTGCTCCATTGTAAATTCCCATATAATATGCGGCCTCTCAGCCTCTACGTCCTGCCTCTCTCTGGGCTGCCATAGCCTTGGTCATCATCTAACCCAACCCTACTACACTGCCTACTAGCCATGCTATATTGTGGTCTACCCTGTACTCCTTAGGATGTCTCCATGCTAAATCTCGCTCTATTGTCAGAGCTGCTATCTGTGCTGACATAGCTGCCAGCTCCTCCTTGCGGTCCCCAAACTCCTCTATCACAGCAAACTCCCCGCTATCCACCCGAGCCTGTAAAATGTCTAGTGCCCGCTGCACACTATCCCCTTGAGCTATCTCTACTGATAGCTCCCTTTGTACCCATGTCACCTCTATCTGAATGTTGCTGGCTGTAGCCTATGCTATGGCTAATAATCCTTGTAATCATAGAATCTCAACCTATGCGCTCACCTCAGTCGCCTGAGATGTCGCCAATAGTCCCTGTACTCTCTCCAGCTCAGTCCATAGGCTATCTCACTCTACTACGAATCTATCATGTGTCTCCTGGGCTATGTAGCATGCTGGTGGTCCCTGTCCCTGTGGTGGCCCCTACGGATCCTGCCCCTATACCTGTACATTGTGCATGATAGGTGGCTGCCCACCTACTGGTATTTGCACCTGCCCCCTTCACCTCGGTACTGCCACCCTAGGCTGAACTCTCCTCTCTCTGGCCCATCCATCTCCTCCCTCATCATCATCCCCCTGTCCTCCTCCATCTCCTTCGGTCGCTGGCTTCTCATCCTCCTGAATGACCCCCGACACTATCAGTCTCATGGGTCTGTGCGTAGCCCACCACTGTGCATATGCAGGAACCACCCTTGGATCCTATAGTGACTCTCGAGCCCTGATCCAGGGGACCTCGATCATTCCCGTGAATGATGCTCAGGCTATCCAAGGATCTTCCCCCATCCCCCATACACTCCCTACCTCTCGGGTAACCAATGGATGTAGAAACCCATTTGGTACTGCCTCATGCACCTAGCCCATCTACCTTCGTACCCTGGATGGCATATATCATGATATCATATAAGCAGTCCTCCCAAAAATCCAGTAGTCAGTCTGCACAAACCTCATGTAGTATGTGTCATAGAATCTATCCTCAGCATACCCATCCTACTGTGGGATCTCATGGCCCCAGGCCTCACATCCTACATAGGGTGCCCATAGTATAGCCCCCATCTCATCTAGTCTCCTGTGCCAGTATCCAACAGAATTTGTGGCCTTGTAACTAATCGATGGCCTATACCTACAAACAAAGGGCTCATATGCCGCCTGGGTCTCCTGATGTCTAATCGGTCGTGTGACCGCAATATGCTCCCATGCCCATACTAATAGGAGTGTACATCCAGGACCTAGTTCCCTACCCTTGCGGTAGGCGCACATATGGAGATCATAGTATAACTAGCCAAGGATGACGTATCCCTAGCAGTACTGGTCGTCATCCTCTACCATGCTGCTCAGAACTTGTGCCCAGCCTATGGGGAACTCCTTGCCTGTATGATCAGGCATGAGATGTCCCCCTATCAACCTAGCTAGATATAGCACCAGTCGCCATGGCCCTAGCTCTATGGTCATAGCCCCTATCGAGGACATCCACTTTCATGTAATCGACAGATCTGTAAACCTCCGCCTCAGGGCTATCTCCATATATGGCTCTGACCCCTCCACGCAATACTTTGGTATGAGCCCCTGAATGGGCACTCTGTAGATCCTCCATACATCATGGAGGGTGATAGTTGCTTCCCCTATAGGGAAGTGGAAGCTTGAGGTGGTACTATGCCATCTCTCTATCAGTGCAAACATGAGTGCATTATGCGCTTGAAGATGCGGCCAATGTCACATGTGCTCTAGTCTAGACAGAGTCACCTGTCCCCACTTTGCCATTGTGAGGTGTTGCTCTAGCTCCATGGTCACTGGATAGCACTCCCTGGCTCAGAACATAATAGTCTCCTCCTACAGTCAGCAAGCAAATGTCAGCAATTAGATAGCATGTTGGGGCATCGAAAAATGTCCCAGGCCCATCTGGGGCATCAAAAAATGCTCTCGGACCCTTGTCTTCTCTCTTCTTCCTCTCTCCTCTTCCATTTTTGGGTCAATCCATGAAGACGGTAGTTGACCCTCGTAGATGGAGGAATTTCACAGTCGCCAGTCTGTGCAACCGACGGATCTCTACAGACGTCGATCTGTGGAGACGGTAGTTTAGGCCGCTGCCTCCCTTGATACGCAGACGGTGGTGTTTATACACCGCCGTCTCCACTACACCATTTGTCCTCCCCCTGCCCTCGCAGACGGAGATCAGTTGATCTCCGTCTGCATAGACGCCGATCATTTGTCAGTCGTCTATGAGGACGACGGTCGGTCGATCTTCGTCTGCGCAGATGGCAGTCAGGCAATTGCCGTCTGCGCTACGCGTCCATTTTAGAGCATTTATTGCACCTTTCTACCCTCCCAAAACAATAAATGCATAAATGATAGAGTTGGTGCTCGACTACTCACCGGTGGTCCTGCATCCGTAGGTCACTGGTGTACCCAGACATGCTCCCCAAGTTGTGCTTGCTCTCGTTGCATTTCCATTGCTCTCTACTTCTTGTCTTTTTTTGCTCTTTGTGAGTGAAAGTGACTTGTCCATGAGCCCCGGTCGACTATTTATAGCCCCTTGGGACCCTTTCTTCCGTCGGTCTCCCCTTTTCCCGTTCTAGTCTCTATTTTTCCTCCATTTTTCCTAGACACGCTATGCAATTGGTTTGCTTTCCCTATTTTCTTGCCTTTTCAAGAAAATTTTATTAAATTTTTTTATTTTTTCCTATTATTTTATCGAGGGGGCACCCTCTATTGCTCTCGCAACCGTAGGTTTCCTGACCTCTCTGGGGCATCTTATTTTATTTTCTTTGACGCAACGTCACTTTCGACGATGCATCAAAGAGGGGCAAAATATTGACGTCTAAAATCGTCCTTATATTAATTTAATTAATATTTCCATAACATTATAGTTAATTTTAATTAATTATATTTGTTATATTCTTCTATCTATTTAATTAAATTTATTTAATTAAATATTATTCACTTTCCTTAGTATTTAAATTTAATTTAAATACTACCTCTTTCAATGTATTAAATCTTATTTAATACATTATCCCTCATTGATTCCCTTTAAATAAATTTTTAATTTATTTAATCCTTCACATGGCTAAAATTCTACTAAACCAAATTAATCTAAATTTTAAATTTAGACTAAACTAATTTGAACCTAGATCCTACCCTACTTCACATCACTCTCACCAAATAGACCTACTTACTAATTAACTAAGGTTAAATAGGCTAATTTCTTGATTCCTACAACAATTAGTCCTAATTATTTGCTCACACATGTGTGAGTAATTTTCCCAAAATCCACTTTTCCAAATATTCTTTATTTGGTGCCAACAAGGTTTCTTACACCTATGATGACACCTTCTTACACTTTCCAAAAGTGTCTCATTGGTCCAAAACTCTTACACCCTTTTACACCTTACAAGATCCTTCACATGTGTACTTTAAGTACATTTTGACACATCACATCCAAAGTTGCTCACACATGTGTGAGCAAAGTGGGCCTCTTGCATGGCTTATGTGTCCCTCATGTGGCACCTATGTGGATGCCACATGAGCTCCACCTCATCCAAGCCCTCTTTCTCCTTCAAAAACTCTATAAATAGGGGCCTTTGTCAAGAGCAAATCATCTCTCATTTATATATTGTTATCATGCTAGTATAACTCTAGAATTTCTTAGTGTATTTCATGTTTTATGTTCATTAGTTTATAGTTGAATCTAGAAATTACATGTTAGGATAGTGACAAATGAACTTATTTCTATTGTCTTATGCATATCATCTTAGTTTAGCTTTTTGAATCTTCATCATAAGTCTAGTTTTGCATTTGCATTCATGGTGAAGGCTTGAGACAAGTTTTCAATATTTGTTTCTTGAGTTCTTCACTCATTTCAATCACTTAGTTTGCATTTTCAATCAAATAGTGGGATTTAAATATTGTGTTGGGAGAGCACACCCACAAACCTCTCTAAGAGAAAATCAACAAGGCTTTGGTGCACTTGTTTGGCTCATTAGACGTTGTGATGGATCCCTTGTTGTTTTTGATAGTATGCTTTTAGACATGTTTAATGTAGTTATTTGATGTATATTTCTAAATTTTGCATGTCTAAGCGTGCTCCCAACAGGTTAGATTTTATCACATATAGTGCCTACAAAGAGATCATATTCAAATATCATGACCACATCAGATAAAGGAAAACATCACATAGAGTAGATAGATTATAAGAGCAGTAAGGAAACTGAACAAGAGACTGATGAAAACAAAAAAAACCTGCATCTACAGTGGCTGATCACCATGTCCACGCAATAGGAAGTAACCCTGCAAAATCAGTACGAGCACTATCAAGAGATACAACACCACCCCAAACGATAGAGTCCCTTGACATATGAGAAAAATAAGCATAAGAATCGGACACATCCTGCCGCTCACCAAACTGACGCAACACCATGTCGATTTTGTGAAAATCAATCATGTGAACATTGTCAATCACACGAAAAATCAAATATCTCCATTGCCAGTAGAAGGGAAGATGGATGTCCTCTCCATCCCAAATAGGAAAATCTCTATACAACCTCCATATGAAATAGGGTATCATATCAAGCTACTGCCACCAATACACCAAATGACCCATGTGGGTCTGAACAATGGCTCCATCATACATGTATACATACGGCCCATTTGCAGGCAGGGCACATATACGAATAGGACAACAAACAACAATATGCTCCCACACCCATATTTGGAGGAGGGTAGCACCACAGTCGAGCAACTTACATTATGGTAAGTCACGTAGAACATGTGGAAGTGCATATGAGACAACATGCATAAATAGCACGATCCCAAATCATACTCTACAAAATAGTACCAAAGCCGCCAGAAAATCCACGCTGCCAACGATCGAGGCATAAGATGCGACAAATCAAAGTTCCTAGTAGAGTGGACATCTTGTCGAGGCCCAAACCAAATTTGGACCATGGAATATCATAAGCACTAGATAACCCAAGCTGATCTCAGGGAAATCCAGAGAGCTCAGTCAAGCCAACAATACCAGGACAGGTGGCATACTCCACAAGCGCACCTTGGATAGGAAGCTGGAGGATGTGGTACACATCCTCCAATGTAACAATACACTCTCCAGTAGGTAACTAGAAAGTGCATGTCTCAGAATGCCAACACTCTATAAGAGCAGAGATCAAGCCCCTATTGGTTGTGATCTCAGGCATGTAACATATCCAATATAATCCCAAGTCCCTAAGAACTTACCTCTCATCCTCAGAAAGCTGGCCGAACTTGTAAATAAGACCCGCTGACCTTTACTCCCGACAGCGCAGAATCCGCCTGGTGAACTACACACAGAAATAAATAAAAAAAATATTAGTATCATTCATACAAGAAAGTGTCAGAAACTAGAAAATGCAGAAATTAGACAAGGAAATTAGACAAGCAGCTCTAAAAAAGCAATTGCGGCAAATAACCCTACAAGTGCGGTACTCTTATGCGAATGCGAAACAAGACATGAAAATGCAGGACATAAACATCAATTGTGACATACAAACTAAGTAAGTGCAGCACACTTATCATTTGTGGCCCACTAAGCCTGCAATTGCAGCGTTTAAACCACAATTGTGGCACAACCGTAGATGATTACGACACATGTAGAATTTCAAAAAACAACAATTTTTAAAAGTGAGGAAAATAGACATTAATGACACGCAAAGCAAAAAAATCACCAGAGGTCCTGTGCCAGTTGGTCTCTGATACATCCGGACATGATCGGATATGTGTGTAACTCCCAGTAAGCCCGCCATCACATGAAAACAAGAGAAAAAAGAAAAAAAACTAAGCACAAACTCACCAAGCTTCCCAGAGCTCCAAGAAGGCAATGTGACAAATGAATGGATCTCTTGGCTACTTATAGGGGTTTCCAGAAACCTTAATTTCTCAAAGAGGTCTAATTTTTCTTCCCGGACCCTAGAAATTTCCACAGGCAATATCAGAGGCATAATAAGGCATTATTAAAATCAATCAGCTACCCAGATTCAGATATTAGAGTTTCAACAAATTAACACTCAGGTTGCGACTTTTTGCTCAAATTTGTTAAGGGGGCATAAATACACCTACTATCACTGGGGCAAGCTGGGGAAAGATTAAAATCAAAGAATCTTTGACACACTATGACAAGTCACATCGCATCAAAGAGGGGCAAATGTAGACACCCGAAAATGGACAGACTTGCGACTTTACATTAAAAACACTAATTTTTATCTATTAATTAATGATTTTTTAATCGTACATTAATCATCTATTTTCCTCTAAATTCATTCCCCAAATCATCTAATCAAATTTCTAAAATTAATTAAATAATTAATTTTATTTAATTAATTAACATTAATTGATTAATTACCATTAATTAATTAATTAAACTCAATTTCCTATAGTTTAAATTCAAATATTTAAACTTACTAATTAAATTCTTCCAATTAAATTAATTTAATTTCATTCAATAAAGCAATTC
>MU224532.1:146325-172903 GCA_018584345.1 Thuja plicata
CCCACACATATATTACTACTTCTCTTTCTTTGGTTAGAACATCTCCTTCTTTAATGTCTATTTTCCCAAAGCTTTTAGTTCTTAAGAATTACAGTAGTGAGGGCTAGATATTTTATCTCTAATCATTTTTGTTTGTAGAGTGTATTGCTACTCGAGATACAAGTGAAGAATTTAAGGCTCTACAAAGCACAACTTGCATAGAAAACTGGCATTTAAACTACCAACATTAACCCAATTGCATCATTTCATGATTATGAAGTAGAACAGTTATTATTTTAAGGTGGGATAAATGTTATTTTTTCTATGTGTCAAATAGTTATAATGTTTAAAATTTTATTGTTTTGTAAAAGCATTGAAGGGTTTGTAAGTGTGATTAATGTGTTAGAAAGAGTGTAACCTATAGGCAATATGTAACACATTTTTGAGTGGTGTAATAAGTCAAGATGAAGTTAATTATGTCAATTTGGGCACCTAACAAAAGTAAATAGGGTTACAAATCTTGTGGATTTATTTAAAGATTTTGTTTGAGTTCTTTTAGGGGACCTTTTCGTTGTTGGTTGAGAGGAATCATAGGGGTGAATAGAGGGACAATGCAGTAGATTCAAATTGATATGTGTGGAGGATGAATAAATAAATGTATGTCTTCCTAATATTTATAATTCTTTGAACTAGTGCAATAAATGTGAGATGATATAGGCAAGAAGAATCTAGTGTTATCTTAGGGGTATGGTCTATTTGTATTATGCTAGTTTTACAAAGTACTTGGTGGTGCCTCAAAGTTAACCTTAGAAATTGTGTATGCCTTCCTTTGTATTGTTTTTGATATTAGGAGCAGCAAGAGGGTGCTAACCCGAGGTATAAAGAAGCTGACAGAACAGACTTAACAGCATGTTAAATCAGCAAAGTCAGCAAGAGATAAATATGAACATCATCTACCTCTATCAAAAGCCAAAACATAAAAGCTAAAACAACAGTTGTAAGTGTTCCAAAAGTAAACAGTATCATAGTTTGACAGCCAAAAAAACATACGAAGCCACGCAGGGCTATTTAATAGAAGCAAGGTCTTAAGCTTAAAACTGAACTTAAAAAAAATGGCCAAAATATAGGGCTTATTGTCCGCAGTGTAATAGCACCCCAACCTGCACTTCATCTTAAGCTGGATCCCTTCCCATCCCATAAATGCTTTGACAGTAGCAGGTCCACCCACTCCTCATTGAGAAACTTTAAGATTTCCATGTTTCTTTCCACAGACTCCTTCCCAGCCGTGAATTTCTCATTCAGTAGATAGAGGGTAGTGGAGGAGGCGAGCATGACTTTGAGAGAAAACTTGCTAACATCCAACAGCCTCCTATTTGTGTTGGCCAATTCCTCATTCAGTTTGGCCACCAAATTCTCCAGATTAACAATCTGGAACTTATTTTTTCCAACAAGGCCAGTGCCCACAACAAATTTAGGGTTCTTTGTCTTATTATCCAGGTTAGAAACGTCCTTACCCACATCAGCCACATTGTCTTGTTTATCAATTTTCCCCTCTTCATGGTCTGTATTAGTCTGGTTGTCATCCCTGCTAGGGGACTCAACTGAAACATCCTCTTTATCGAACAACTCCTTCATAGCCCGTTTCCCTTTCTCTTTGGCAAGTCGAGAAGACCGACGGGTACTGGTGGGTTGAGGGTCAACATTCTGTGGGCAGTCCAGGTTAATATAGATCTTTTTGCACTTTTTTACAGGCTGAGGAGAGTCATCTAGGGTCAATTCATGCTTGCTACCCGCACGGGGTGTAGGGATAGGGAAGATTCTAGAGGAATTAGGGCTAGCAGCAGGGGTAGAGCCACCAATAGAGCTCAAAGGTGAGGGACTGCCTTAGTTGAGGGAGACTGAGGGAAACAAATTTTGCTGAGCAAGTTGGGTGATTTCCACAATGGGTAGAGAGCCTGGTGGAAGTGGTAAATCATAAATATAATCCCCTGGTGAAGGTAAATGGGTTTTTTACCCAGGGAGATAGCCTCATTCATTGTGGCCACCCTATTCTCTAAAGAGTGCAGAAGGTAAAAAGGCATGCCAATTAATAGTTTATGCCTAAGATGATTAAGAAAAGGAAGGTGATATTTGTAGAACATAAAAAACCTACCCTTCAGGGTGAAATATTTCATGAGGAGCTTGCACATCTTTAGCCAGAATTTAGGAAGATCGGTCGTGCTATAACCCCCATTCTTAGACACAGGTTTGTCATTATTGGCAAAGAATTGGTTGAACTCTATTTTGGCCTGGGTTTTGGTGGTTTTCTTCCACTTCCTTCCTGTGGCTTCCATACCCATGGCTTTACCAATCACCTCCTCATTAATCTCAAATGTGATACCATTAATGGTGACTCTTCTCTCGCTCCAGCTTTTGGCAAACTAACAAGAAATCATCCCATTGTGTCCAGCCAAACATTTCATGAAGGGAAGAATACCACCTTCTTTACAAAAATACATCACCATCGGGTCCAAGGAGAACTCTTCCTCAATCTTGTCAGGTTCAATCCTATGGCGATCCCCTCCCATATTTGCAGAGTAGTTCGGAGTGGCCTTCACCCAAGACTTCCACAGCTAGTATGAGCTGAAACCCTTCTCAGCACAATACCATAAAAAACTAGAGCATGAAAAGAAAGTAGAGAATAGTTTTAAACTTATTCAACCATAAGGCTGAGTAAGGGCTTTGTGTATGTTTCTTGTATTATTGACTAGTTTTAAGATTTAGGCAATCCTTTTGGCTTAGTGATTGGTTAAAACTTATAACAGTTCCATGATGTCATATGGTTGGATGAAGATCCTTTTTCTTATCAATGACTTGTTATATGTAGGTTTAGAAATTTACAAAAAGGTAAAAATGGTTCCTGAAACATAAAATTTATTGTTATAATTAAGATGCTCCAGGTAAAAGAAAAACTTATAATGTTTTATACTAGATGTAAATATTGTAAAGATTTTAGAATCACTCTAAAATATGAAAACCAACAAAATGCTATGATGCCAACACAAGAAATAAATCCACAAAATAGGGGAGATAACAAAAAAATCTTGCAAACTTTGATTTTCTTAAGCACCGGGAATGCACAGTGGAAGTACAAAACTAAAACAATAAATTGGAGAGATGTCATATTTCTTTCTATTAAAATATGAAGATGAAAAATTACAAAATAATAGGCTATAAATTTAGAAATAAACTAATGACTGCTTACAAACTAATTTGTAGCATTATAGAGTTGCACCCAAACATCTAGAGCTTGTCAAGGCTCTTAAGATATTCTCACTTGGAGCTTACAAAGATTTGGAGAAATTGTTGCTCAAAAAAATTAACACACACAATTTCTGCCACAAAAACATTCGCTTGTACATATTGAACAAAATTTGGAAACATTCTTCCCTTTATGTCTTGCAATGTCCAATCAAATTCCCACACAAAGTTGAATCTCAAACTCACCTACCAACATTTAAATTACTTCCATATAATTTTTTGGCAATGTCAGGAGCTAGCTAGAGATTACAGTGGGTTTTCATGGAACCAACAAGATCCAAAAGTATACCAATAGTAACTGTAACATTAGGAATTTGCAAGAAGCTCCCAATCACCATGTCATGAGCTTGATGACATTAATTTTTCCATTAGTACACTTATTGAAAAACATTGACAAAGATCATCGGTACAAGCATAACCGGCGGACTACAAGCATAACCGCTAGACAGCGAGCATACTCAATAGAACAAAAAGTCACGAGAAAATTCTAATTATGGAATTGACCGAAAAAAACTGACTAGTATTAACACCGACAAAGTAAACAGTACATCACCGATGGGTCAATAACATAACATGATGATCATCACTGACCATACATTTTTGAGAACAAAACTGACAGAGCAGAAAAGGCATGCCTGATGAACAGTTCAAGAAAGGAACACCGACAGAAAAGAAAACTGATAGACTGATAGAGAAGCCCGACCATTAGATCCGATAGTCAGTTAGAGAACCCACAAATAGTGGATATGAGTTTTACACATCAGATAAAGCATTGTAATCTATTTATAGAGTTTTAATTTGTTTTAAATCATTACTTGAGGGTCAAGAAAGCATTATGTAAATGTTTTAAAGCATCCTAACGGATCTAAAACATATCTAACTAAAGATCAAGGTCATGTTGTAAACCTTAGATCTAGAGTTAACTTGCGAAGTGTGAATCAAGAATAGAGATAAAATCTAGTATAAATTGATGTTCAATCAATTGTGAATTATGAATTCATTTTTTTTGATAGCCATGAAGAGCATCTAAGGAGTAGAAGGCAGAATTCATGAAAAGTTCAGAAATAGATCACATCAGTTATCAAGAACACACAGAGGCTACCGACGAGAAGACAAAGGTATTATTCAATCATGGAAAGATGATTACTCATACATAGGAAGCTTTATTGGATCTGTTATCAGCAATTGGAGATTGCATACATCATCAGATAGTGAAGTCTTGTGGGTAACAAACCCCACCGCAGTTTTTACTTCCTAACAGGAGTTTTCTGCTATATCATATCTTGTGTCATGTGTTATCTATTTTCATGAATGTTTCTTGTATGGTTACATATTAAAGAACTTATGTTATGATTGCATATACATAAAGAAAGATGAACAATTAGATAAGATAATTTACAAACTGATGACTATGGGTTAATGGGCTAACCAAGAAAAGTTTTAGAGGTACTGATTCACCCCTCCCCTCTCAGTACATCATTCCAATATAATTCCAACAATTGGTATCAGAGCTAAGTCTCTTTCTTGAAAAGCTTAAAGACTTAAGAGAAAAGATCATAGCAATGGAAAAGTACAGACTGTACATGACTATTGAGAATGAGCAGTTACAAATGCAAATAAACTATGAGCAGTATAAAGAGGCAAGAATCAATTTAAGAAAAATTCTTGATGAAAGAAAGATTATGGAAACTAGGTTGAATGAGAAGGACTACAAAGAATTAGAAATACAAGATTAATTTGAGACAGCAGAATCATCAACAAGCAAAGCTTCAGACGCAACAATAGAAGAAATCACAAATATATAAGAGGTCAATCTACATCTGACAGAGAAAATCAAGATGCTGCAAATCGGTCAAGAAACTCAAATGGTGAAAATGATTGATGTCATGAATGATGCAAGAAAAGCTGAAAAATGAAAGAACACTAGCCATTGATGATAGTAGGAAAATAATAGAGAATTTGCAAGAGAAAGAATCAGAGATTCAAAGACTTACTGAGCATCACCATGAGGTTACCAACCAAATTATGCTTATGAGTCAAGAAGCAAATAGACTAAATACAGAACTCATTGAAAGAATATAGATTATCAGTGAACTAAGAGAAGAGAATGAAAAATTGAAGCATGAAATCAAAGTCCAAAATCAACACAATGAATTGATCAAGAAAACTGAAGATAGAAACAAAAGGATGTATGATTTTCTTCATAGACAAAGAAGAGTCAACAACTACACAGGATTAGGGTACAATAAGAATGGTGAATCTTCTAATCAACCAGATCAAAGGAATGCCTTCACAACCGCAAAATCCAAGAAGTTGTCATGCAACCACTGTGGAAAACCCGGCCACACCTCAAACATCAGTAGAAGAAAAATGAAAGGTATTTCTCAAGCACAATGTACTTTCATTGGTAATTGTTATAAATATCAAAAGAAAGGACACAAGGCACATGAGTGTAGATCCAAAGTGACAAATCCAAAGAGGAAAACCTACATGGACAAGTACTGTCCTACTTGCAAGATGAATGGGCATACACATGAAGAGTGCTGGAAAAAGAACAACAAGGCTTGGACACCAAAAGAAACTAATAATAGCCATAAACCAACAAGAGTAGGTAACTCATATGTTTGGGATTGTAACACATGGGTAAACTGCACAGCATGTGGAAGGTATGGTCATATTGCTGCCAACTATATGAGAAAGTGGACCAGAAGGTCAAGAGGCTGGACCAGTCCAGGTATGGCATGTTTGCATTGTCATAAGGTTGGACATGTGGTAAAAGATTGCAAAAACTGACTGACAGATACAAGTGCTCATCCCAATGGAAATACCATTGATGACATCAAGAGAATGAGAAACAAGATGTGGGTAAAAGCCACAAACACTGAAGGTGCTAGAACAAGCAATGCAAATGGTGACGCCACATCCAATGGATCCAGTGACATCACTACATCCAACTAGATTGCACATGTAAGTATGGAACTGCATTATGACAAGTTATATTATGCATCGGTTCCATTACACATAGTTCATATTATAATATTAGCATGAATAAAGATGCAATATATTGTTATTTGCTAAACTATTGAAAAGAAACCATCAGTTATTGGGCACAATTTGCATTGGTGAACACCCACAGAAAAGTTATCACTACTTACCAGAATGTATCGGTCATTACACAAACTCCAAGTTGCTAAGTGTAAACCGACGAACATCGGTGAACCTTGAGTCAATGAAAGTTATCTTCACCACTTTACTGACCATCATCGGTGAAGTCACCAAAGCTGATAGCAACCCTGACACTTTACACAGACACCGAAGATGTTATGAATGTCTCTACCGATGAACTTAGTCTTTGTATACCGATGAGTTGGTGAGCATTAATGAGAACTTAGGGCACAATAAGTTATAAAAGCCCGACGAGTAAACTCATTTTCACACCTGCAATTTTTGAGCAAGAGCAAAGCAGAGCAGAGCGATTTCAAAGAAATTTGGAAGCAACCTAGCTGGAATCAATTTGAATCAAAGCATTCACATTCACAGGAAATCACATAGAATCAGTAAGTAACCACATTCACCGACCGCACTATTTTATTTGTGAAAAGCCCTAAAATTTTGCAACGCGGTGGCATCGACTTCTAGAGTTAAAAAGATTAAGGAAAATAAGATGAAAATGTTCAATCTTGTCAGCAGAGGCTCATGTGCTAAACCCAAATTTAAGCTACACCCATAAATAGCATCACAACCTGACGATTCCAGAGCATTCTCCAGAATCCCACCTAGGGTTTTGCTAGTAGAGGACGTAAGGTCCTATATACACTGCAAGATCTCAGAAATAGGAGATCTAGACCTAGATAATGCCTACAGGGCACTATGTGATGATGCTGGAAAGCTCAAAGAAGAGAACAAACATCTGGAAGTGTAAGCACTCATGAATGCACTGCAATTTCCCAAAGTCTTCAAAACAGAATGGATAAAGATTGTTCTTAGCAGAATGCACAACAAGACTCTATGGATTAAAAATCCAAAGCCAATAACAAAGGATGTTATTCCATAGTTACTGGTTATCCTACGACCGATAAACCACAAGCTCACAAGCACCCATCCTTGGTGGAAGTGGAAAAATTGATTGGTGCTAAATCAGATAAAAGAGCACTCAAGGTCAACACTATCACCAACGTAGAGTTGAAGTTTTGAGCATGTGTTGTTGGAAATACAATATTCTAGGTGAGTAGAATGAATATCATATCAAGTACTTCTATGAGCACATCATACAAGATCATCAAATAGGGAAAGAAGATGGATCTTGCAAAGATCTTGTTACATCAACTGGAGGAGAACATGTGCACTATAAGATCTTCAAGGATAAACACTTGTAAGTTTGGTTCCCTCGTAATGTGCATATTCTTTTACTTTGAAGAATACTTTCCTTCAATAGGAAAAGTTGTATGGGACACAAGCAGACCTATAACCATTCAGATATGTGAATTCATAGAATCACTAGGCACAGATTTTGATAATGTAATGCATGATTATTTCAAAACTATTAAGGAAATGTTGCAAACTAGAACAAGGATTCCTAAAAATATGATAGAGGAACACAAAGAGAATATATGTTTCATGGTAGATACTAATTTCACGTACATCCAAGTAGTAGTACCTAGGAAGTCATGGCTTTCAAGGTTAGAATATGAAATCAAAGTAGGATTAGCCAATGAGTGCATTGAGGCACTACTGAATGAACTAGTGGACAATAAGAAACAAAGATTTGGCACCTATGAAGAGGCCAAACAAAAGATTAAAACAAATCTTGTTATCAAGAAAGATGTAAAATAGTCAAATAGAATGGTGAAGAAACTGAAAAAGAACTTGAATATATCTTCTGAAGATGAAGAGGAACAATAGGGCAAGGAGGAAATCACCGAGGACCAGCTACCCATTGGTGATACAACAGAGGAAAATGAATCAGAGGAAGAATAGTTTGATTCAGCACCTCCTCCTCTACCTAAGAAGTCAAGAACAAGGAGTCAGACAGTAAAGGGTGCAACTCCTCCTCCCATGGTAAAAGGAAAGGTGTATAAAAGGAAACCTGACACATCAAAGGGAAAATAACCAGTTAGGAAACCTACCAAAAGGAGGAAATTTGTTCAGACAAATGAGGATATAGAGGACTCAGTTATGGATGAGCCTGACACTGCAATTGAACAAGCAAAGGAAATAGCAAAGGTAACATCAACTTCTGAAAACATTGATGAAATATGTAAGTACATTTTAGAAGTCTCATCTATTGGACATCCTAAGATTAGGAAATGGTTGAAATGAGATTCTATAGAATAGAATAAAATTGAAGATGAAATTATAGCTAAAATGTGCAGACACTATTATGTCCCACTTCAATTCACTACACGTGATGTACCACAAGAACTGTTGATAAGAGTATCTTCTCGGTTCACATTTGCACTCCATGAGGAGAAACGAATAAGAGAAAGAGTACTTTTTTCTCTTATGCCTCCTGAATCAAAAAGGGAAGAAATAAATGAAATCATGGAGAAATATGAGAAAAATTTCTCACCCAAAATGAGAGATTACAAATTTCTTGAAGAGAAGTTTATAGAGCTAGAACAAGAAGCTCGTGATAAAATGAGGAAGATACTCAATCCTGCTGAGGAGAGCAGTTATGAGAAGGAAACAGTCACTCAGAAAGATAACTCAATAGTAGAGTTAGACAGTGAAGAAGTTCAAATAACTAGCCAGAAATAGGTTGATATTGTAGATGAAGAATGGCCTAATAGCAGTGAGGAAAATCAAGTACCAGCAAGTCCAATTCACATCAGTTTAGAGGATGAAGAAGTTACCAAAGAAGAGTTAACAGTAAAAGGTAATTTAACCGATGATATAAATAATGAATCATGGTTAGACAGCATTGTCAATGACACTACAGGAAAAGACCCTACAGTAGAAGTACAAAAAGATGAAGACATAAATATTGTACATGGCACTATCGACGGACAGGATTCAACTATTGATATTGCAACAGTCAATACACTGAAAAACATGAATATATTAATAGATGGTATTGATATTCAATCATGTCAGGATAAATCATCTAAGAATGATGATGATATACCCAAAGATATGGGTACTGATGAAAACAAAGATGCATCCAACACTCCAAAGGATACAGATACAGAAATGAAAGATGCAACTGACAATCAGCAAGAAGTGTCCAATGAACAAAACAAAGAAGAAGATAACAAAAATAAGGATACATTGAGAAAGGGTAAAGAAAAAGATAAAAGTGAAGGAATCAAGCAGGATGAAGGAACAAAACATAAAGAAGATATATTTGTTGATACACCTAAGGCCAATGAGGAGACGTCTTCACCAAACTAGCCAGTAGACTCAGAATAGAAACAATAGGATGTTTCATCTTCTCGACCCTCACCTACCAAGTCAACCCAATCTCAATCTTTACAAATGGTAGTACATCAATCTGCCACCCAGCCAAAGAAAAAGAAGAAGAAAGCATTGAAGAAAGACATCTTGGCTGTTACAATGGATGAAGTAATAGAAGTCCCAAACTAGGATATTACTACTTTGGATAGTGATAAACTTCAAGAGTTTGGAGTGCTATGCCAAAGGAAAGCCATTCAGAAGAAAATGATACAGGAACACAGAGAAACAATGACACTTGACAAGGAAAGAGACATTCTCCAACAACTAGTTCCTAAGGTGAAACTTCAACATAATGCTACAATTAAGGAGAAAATAGTTGTTCTTACCGACGCCATCACAGACCAAAATATAGATGCAGAACAAGATATGGAAGAAAAAGAAAACAAAAAGTATCAATATAAGTTAATTGATAAGATCAACCAAGAAGTGGCAGTGAACAAGGTAAATTTCTCTGAACTAACTGATCAATTAGAGCCAATAATTGATGAGGCAGTTACCTTAGTTCAAAAGATGTGCATGCTTGAAAAGTTTACAAAAGAAAATAGTGACAAGTTAACAGAAATAGATTCTAATGTCACAACAAGTGCACAAAGCCTAACCTCAAATGCAGATAGTATCAAGGCGCATCATGACAAGGTCATTGAGGCCAACAGGCTAAGGAAAGAAATATGGGATGCTGAAACACAATTAACAGGTGATATTACCAAACTACAGGGACACATCTTGCCTAATCTTACTATTCTACAGTAGCATATTTCTGAAGCCAGAAACTTAATTATAACCCCAGAGATGTCTGTAGTAGACAACATCTATGATATACACGTAAGGATATCACTTCAGAACATGGCTCTAGAAATGCTAAAGGATAAATGGGAAAAGATGATGGAGGAAATCAAGTGCTCACATTCCCACCTTTTTGACAAGATGTAAGTACCTTTGCCTTTATTATAAAAGAAGGAGGAATAGAAAGGAAATGTATATTATATGTATAGCAGGAACAGATATGTAAAGATAGTTATGTAAAATATATCAAAAAAAGAGAAAGAATAGTACATAAGGAAATGTATATATAGTTACACTTACTAACATATATATAGGGGGAGTCATTCAAATGACTAAAGGAAGAAGTATACACAGGTGTATATACTAATACATTCAGTATGTTGCACATATGATATTTTTGATACCAATGTCAAAGGGGGAGATTGATGACATTAATTTTGCTATTAGTACACTTAGTGAAAAACATTGATAGAGATCATCGATACAAGCATAACCGGTAGACTACAAGCATAACCGATAGACAACAAGCATACCCGACAGAACAAAAATTCATGAGAAAATGCTAAGTATGGAATTGACCGACAAACACTAACAAGTGTTAACACCGACGAAGTAAACAGGACATGACCGACGGGTCAATAACATAACATGATGATCATCACCGATGATACAGTTTTGAGAAAAAAATAGACGGAGCAGAAAAGGCATGCCCGACGAATGGTTCAAGAAAGGAACACCGACAGAAAACAAAAACTGACAAACTGACAAAGAGGCCCGACCATCAAAACTGACAGCTAGTTAGAGAACCCGCAAATAGTGGATCTGAGTTTTACACGTCAGATAAAGCATTGTAATTCTATTTATAGATTTTTAATTTGTTTTAAATCATTACTTGAGGGTCAAGCAAGCATTATGTAAATGTTTTAAAGCATCCTAACAGATCTAAAACATATCTAACTAAAGATCAAGGTCAAGTTGTAAACCTTAGATCTAGAGTTAACTTGCGAAGCGTGAATCAAGAATAGAGCTAAAATCTAGTATAAATAGATGTTCAATAAATTATGAATTATAAATTCATTTTTTTTTATAGCCACGAAGAGCATCTAAGGAGAAAAAGGAAGAATTCATGCAAAGTTCAGAAACAGATCACATCAGTTATCAAGAACACACAGAAGCTACCGACGAGCAAACAAAGTTATTATTCAATCATGGAAAGATGATTACTCATACATAAGAAGCTTTATTGGATCTGTTATCAGCAATTAGAGATTGCATACATCATCAAATCAAAGACTTATGTAGTTGCATTCTAACAAGTGCATCACATCTAAAATACTTTGTAGAAGGTGGACTTAACCATTCTTTACAAATCTCTTAACAGAGTGCAAACTTAACAGTATTGCTAAAGCTTCAAACGAAGTAGATCTTAACAGGTCTCCACTGTAAAACTCCTAACAGGGTAGGTCATCAGAAGTGACCAATTGTAAGCCTTAACTGGCCCCTTCTTATCTGCAGATAGTGAAGTCTTGTGGGTAACAATCCCCACCAAAATTTTTACTTCCTAACAGGAGTTTTCTGCAATATCATATCTTGTGTCGTGTGTTATCTATTTTCATGAATGTTTCTTGTATGGTTACATATTAAAGAACTTATGTTATGATTGCATATACATAAAGAAAGATGAACAGTTAGATAAGATAATTTACAAACTGATGACTAAGGGTTAATGGGCTAACCAAGAAAAGTTTTAGAGGTACTGATTCACCCCTCCCCTCTCAGTACATCATTCCAATATAATTCCAATAGAGCTATTACTGTAGACAAATCTCAAGGGATCACGCTACAGAAGACAACAATCAACATTGGAAAAATAGAGAGGCAAGGACTGACATTTATAATTATATCTGGAGTGAAATCATTAGATGACCTACATATTTAGCCTACTTTCTCCTTCGATAAATACTCCAAAATGCAAAATAACTGATATACAATCAAATGAAAAATGAAGGAATCTCGCCTAAAACAAATAGCACTCCAAAAGAATGTAATTATTTCGTACATATGGAAAAGTATAGATGTAATTATTTCATTAAATGTTTCCCTACATATGTAAAATATTATGACTAAACTTCTAAAATCAACATTACAATATTATCATTTGATATATATTATGCTATCGACATAACCATTACACCCCTCAAAAATACAACTACTAATTTAAATACAAAATAAATAAATACAAATATTAAAACAATAATTATACATAAATGCCTAGGGCTTTTTAGAAAATAGCATACGTCAAGTAATAGTAGAAATATATACTTCTAACTGTCACTAGATATTTTTTCAGAATGTAGACAAACCTTTACAACTTAAGAAAAGCTAGTCGTTATATTAAGTAGTCGCGGATTTTAGAAGATGGCACATTGTTGTTATTAATTAGTAGCATCGAAATAACATGAGGACGTACAAATACATGAGTAACATGTTAATTGATATTCATGAAATTTGACAGTGATATTAAATACCGTCATTCCAGTGATTAGGTTTCCTAATTTAACACTGTCATTGGAGTGATTAAGTTTGTACTTTAACACCGTCATTCCCCTGAAAGAATTACAGTCGTAACAAATATTTTTCAATGCAATTCACACCTATATATACGTACGCAATTCTAAAATGATTAGTGAAACTGATTCATATATACAGTTGTAATCGGTTAGATTGTGAAAGTTTACAGTAAATTATATGTGCACTTTTGGATTCAATTGTGTAGATTTATTTTGTATCAACATTTCAGATTATATTCAATGATCTATTAACGAAACTCTCATATACTGTTGATGCAAAATAAATCTACACAGAAAATGTTGATGCAAAATAAATTTACACAGTTAAACACAGAAATGCACACACAATTACCCAATCTTGATAATAGATCATTAAATGTAATTTGAAACATTAATACAAAATAAATCTACACAGTTAAACACAGAAGTGCACACACAATTAGCCAATCTTGATAATAGATCATTAAATATAATTTGAAACATTAATACAAAATAAATCTACACAGTTAAACACAGAAGTGCACACACAATTAGCCAATCTTGATAATAGATCATTAAATATAATTTGAAACATTAATACAAAATAAATCTACACAGTTAAACACAGAATTGCACACACAGTTACCCAATCTTGATATTAGATCATTAAATATAATTTGAAACGTTAATACAAAATAAATCTACACAATTAGAATCTAAAAGTGCACACAGTTTCCCAATTTTTGCACTGCAACAGAGAAAAGTTACTGGACTTTTTTCCTACAACGTGCGACACGTGCGGCAGAGAAATCTTTTTCATGCAAATGGATGATAAATTGTTTCTTTATTGTAGTCTAAGCATTAACAGAAATGTTAAACACACAAAACAAAATAAGATGTATTTTTGAGAGCTTGCAGTGCATGTAGACCACGCCACCCAATTCCGAAATGATTCCCGAATCTGAGTCTTATATAGGAAGGGCAAAGGTCTAAGTTTATGAACAAAGTCTTAGAGAATTTTGTGTCTACGATGGAAGGGAATTACATTGCTTTGAGCATTTCTGTTCTAAGTTTATTTCTTTTTACATTGTTTCTTCCTCACGCAGGAGGACAAACGCAACGACTAGTTTCATCTCTTCCTACTCTTATCAGAGCTAACTTCCCTCCCTACGTAGAGAAGAGATTTCCAAAACTCTCAGCCTACTGGCAGATTTACAAACGGAAGATTAGTCACAGACCAACTATGTAATTTTCATCCCATGTCTCTTATATTTCATTTGTTTCCTTACTGATATGATTTTAAAGTATATTTTTCCTATTTTTTTATTGGTTATAAGAAGATAATTCAATTTTACATTTTTCACATGTTTAAAATAATGTCTCTTGAGATCATTAGTGCCTTAGCTTTTCTTGCATTTAATGACAATGATATGCGACAATGATAGAATGTGGTTCTAGTGAATGCATAATATAACATAAGTAGGAAATTTTTTTAATTGAATCATATTCCAAAGATAACATATTCTTGAAAGATGCATGCTTTATTTATTTAATTTTTATATTGCTGCTTTTGGTTATCTTTCTTAATTGCAAAATTTGTATTTTAGTGCTCTTTTCTCATATAATTTTAGTTTTGAAGTAAAACAAGAAATGACAGTTTAGTGTGTAAGGGGTACGCCAAAGAGGTGTGGATAGTTTAATAAAGAAAAATCTGGTCTCTTAATTGCATAAATTTGTGTAGAATATGAGGTCAATTCTCATTCCTTTAAGATAATTTTGTTTTTTATACAACAAAGTTCGAATGAAGAATTTATAGCTTCAAATCAATGATGCATCCACTTACAGGGATGCATCCTCATACCTTTCTAATGACTTATGTGACTGAATAATCACATTCTAAAACAAATTAACATTAGCTATGATATTCTATCTGAAAACCATTTGAAGTTTAATTTAGTGTAAATAATTCTATTAGATTGATACATTATTTATTAAAAAAAAATATTTCCTAAAATAAATATTATTTCTAGGTTTTTAAATTATAGATTTCTACTTTCTTCTATTCTACTAAAGACTATGCATGTTTTACTAAAGACAATGGGAGACATATAACACCTAATGTATCTATGTGCATAAATATGCCTCCATAAACTATATTTGTTGACTAAAACTTGTGATCATTTAATTAGCAAGCATCGAATTAAAAGTTCAATAGAAATGGTGAAATGGGTGGTTATATATATATATATATAAGGGAGACTTGGCATTATGGGTCATCTACAAGAGATATGGAAACATTAATAGTTTAACTCATTTTATTAAAAAAATGTGGTCTCTTTGAAGGGATTTCGTTCTACTATTTAAATATAAGCATTTTTTAAGGCAAAGTTTGAGGGTTAAAGTTCCTCTTAGCTCTGTTGGGTTTTTGTAGTTTAATTAATTTTTCATAATATGAATGGTAAAATAATATTATAGAAAACTTAAATAATAATATAAATTAATTTTTTTCTCGGTAAATATGGTTGTCTTTTTATTAATAATAATATGAAATTTACAATATAAAGACAGTAAAAAGAATACCCTAACCCATTTAAAGTTATCATGCATGTATATTTTGTTACAATCTCTATAGAAAAAATACCTACTATCCCTACACTTTTATATTAGTGCATTTAGCCACCTTTGCATTACCTCCACTCACTATGCCAAAATTCACATACTATTCTTACACCTATACAACAATGCATATATCCCCTATTGCATTACATACATATTGCATTTAATCTAAACAAAAACAAGGCATCCACTTTCCACTCAAAGTTATTTTGACTAGGGCATCCACCCCTTGGTACTCCACAAAGATTGTATGTATAAAAAAATTGTAACAATTACACATAAACATGGAGACAAAAATTCAAAACAGAGGCCCAACCTCCATTTACTTCACACTTGCCTTGCCTATTGTTCACCTCCCCATCCTCAACCTCAATTTCCTTCGCTCAGTCTGCGACCTCTTCAAACATTGTTTTTGGTAAATTGACCCCTTACATGACCTAGGCCTTGATCCTTTCTTTCTCCTCCATTTACCCCAATTTTATGCCCATCAAGTTGGACACTGCATTGGTCATTCCTTCAAACTTCTAATAGTTATCCAATTTGAATTTGAGATTGGCCTTGTAACATTCCTCCTTTCTCAACCCAGACTAAATTACCAAGTCCCAATCTATAGTATAATCGTGTTGTACCTGATGCATTCACCATGATTCCACCCTCATGCCTTCTCTATTTTCTCTCATTTTTCATAAAACAAAAGGTTGAATGTAGCTAGGGGTACCTGGTACATGCCTCTAGTCACCTATTTCTATATTGAAATCCTTACCTGGTTTAACATATTGAAGAAGTGCATCCAAACAAATTCTCCATTCCAATTTCATGTACCTTTTCACCCATCTTCTGACTGCATCAACTTCTAGACCCCATGCATGAAAAATTGAAGAAATATTTGTACTGGTGTGGTACCTCTACTTTGAAATTAGGTTCTCTATACCTATAAATTCTCACACTGTGACTTGGAAGAAGGGATCATCAGTTGTGAACACAATTTTTAGTATCTTACTGGAAAAACTACCTCAAAATGACATTTTTTGTTTTTTTGCCTCTAAGGTGAAGTTTTTTATGTGTCTGCTAGTACCTTCTTGATTCTTGACCACCTCCACAAATGCATATGCAAGTTTTCCATTCAATACTCCTCTTTTGTAATGCTATGTCATGGGAAAAGTGCACATTCAATACTTGTACTTCACATCATTTGACATTTATTGCAAAAAATCCTTAATAAATGTACTTGCCTCATGTTTGTCACCTACCACCATCTCAAGGTACATAAAAGGGGGCCACCAACTAGGGTGATGAATTAGCATACAATATGCATACACATGATAATATAATTTTTAATAGTGCATAGTCCTATAAAGTTAACACCCATAATTGGATCATACTTAGTTAGGTATCATTTTGGTGATTTTGAGATTTAATTTTTTGTTATGCCTATTCCAACTATCTATCTTTCTCTGATATGGAATTTTCTCTATCTTCTCTCCTCCCCATTTTAATTTGTACTTTTTCCTAGGTACATAACACTCTAGGTGTTATGTTACTAGGAACAAAACACCCAAGGCATTGTATTCCCATTGTTTTGGCCTCAAATTTGAAATGGGGCCTCTTTGTAGAGTTTCAATGGGAAATTAGATCCCATAGTTGTCCTATCTTAATTTTGAATCCCAAAATATGTGAGAGGTATATAAATACCATATCTTTCCTCATTTTCATATCCATGATCCATAAGAAAGAACCATAACTACTATTTTGCATATTGCATGTACACTCAATCATTTTACAATCAATCAAATTTAATATTTGAAGTAAAGTACCCAATATCTAGCATTTCTCTAAGTATCATAGGTATTTTAAAGGGAATCTTCTCCATTGTAACAATATTCTCTCCCATGATGGCCAAGTAGAGGAATCCTTAATCCAACAATAAGATCTCTTGTCCATCCACATGCATTCTTCATTTATAGCAAGTGTTCATCAAGCATAACAATATATTGAAGAACTAGGAGTGTAACTCACGCCTTCATGCATTTGAGGGCATCGCTGATTCTTTTCTACATTCTAAGTTTACCAGCTACAATTAAAGAAACATACAACAATATTCATGAATATTTGTGATCTTAAAATATGTTTATGAAGGTATTTTCAAGGTAGATCGAATATTTACCTTTACATTTTTTCCTTTATACAATTTTATTTTATTTTAGTGGTTGATTCCTAAAAATGAGTTTGACCAAGGAAAACCACTTTCCACAACCTTTTTCCACTTTTTCTTTATAGGAATAGGTGACGTAGCAGTCAAACCTATTCTAAAAGTTTGAGGCTTGTCAAAGTGACAGTTAAAATTTCAGGCAAAATCGTAGGGAACATAGTAAAAATTTAAAAACTGTACCCAAGAATAGAATGCCCAGTTCATTTTGTACCCTATAAAATTACTTTAAATTTAAATTTCAAGTTAGTACAAATTTTTTGAACCTATGAAAGTCATTATAACTATTTATTTTCTTTCTATCAATCTATAGTTCGCAAATCTTGCCGATTGTTTTTGTTTAGCCTCCTATTTTGCATTGTTATATCATTTCTGCTCAAATTAATTTCATCTTAATCACAAACTAGAAAATGATCATTGATTCACTTAGAGTTTAAGTCCTAGTTGTATCTATTGAGATATCTTGCTTCTAATTTTTGGATTAAGAAAAGGTGGACAATCTCTTACATCTTATTCCCTATTGTTCTTTATATACATTTCTTGTGAGCTCGACGTATGGCATTTCCATTCTTATTTTTTTGTTAGATCTTCTTTATGTACATTGGATCGTCACTTTTCATATGATAGTTATATCTTTTATTCATTAGATATTATGTGCAACATATATTTTAATTCCATTTATGTGGCATATCTTTAATAATTGTTTGCATATGTCCTTAAAATTTTATACTTGCATTTGTAAGGTGTGCACCCTTGGTCTACTTGTGATGTGCACCAAAATGCTTACATTAATAATATGTCTTAACCACCTCCTATGCTCCATAATTCTAGTAGTTGTATCATGCATTAACAAGTTGATCTTCAATTGCAACAAAAACTAACATTTTAAACTTGTGTTAGCTTGCTCTAAAATCAAAAAGCTAACATCCCAACAAATCAATTGAAATTCTCTCAATTCCAATTTCACGTTCAAGTCATCAAGAACTAGAGATCAAATATCAAGACATTGAAGACAAGGAGTTATTTTTAAATCTATGCACTTGTGATGACATCCATGATCTTTATATCCTAGAGACAACTCGACATGATCAAAATTAACATATTCAAGAGAATTTTGATATAAAGAAGGGCATGAAGGTATAAAAATTCCATTTTTAGATCTAACCTCTACTACATGTCACCACGCTTGTGTTTTCCATTTTAAATTATATTTCATATTTCAAAGTTGATTCCTAAACTGATAGTTGACTTAGGTAACCCCCTTTACAAATATCATTTTCTTTCTTTCTTCTATGAAGAAGTAGGTTGTCAATACACAAAAAGAGCTATAGATTGAAATTTTAGAGATCTGTAATCTATAGGTCTTCCTGTCAAAAATTCAAAGGAGCACATTGCCCCACCCAATTTAGTGGCCCTACTTTTACCCATAGTTTTTGGATCATAGGTGAGTTAACCCACAATAGTGGTTTACACTTTTTCAGAGTAATGAATTCCTCCAATTCATTTGAAACCTGAAATTCCCCATGTTTTGATTGAAAAAAACTTTTGATATAAAGTCTTAAACTCTTTCTATCGAAAGAACTTTGTTTTTGATCAAAACCACCTTATGTCCTTACTCTCGATTGAAAGTTACTAAAAGTAAAATAAAATTAAAAAGAAAGCGATTTCCATCAAAACTAATTACTACATCACTTTAGATTGAAAGTAAGTAATTGGGGTTTTTAAACCCATAGTCACTTTCATTTGGATGGTGGATTTTGTCTGACACAGACTTTTGAATAGTGGGAAGTGGAAAGGGACTTTCAAATTCATCATTTTCCAGATTTTTTAAAAATATTTTTCATGTATATATGTCAATTTTTATATTAATTAATATTTTTCATATATATGTTAGGATAACTGAGATGGGGGGGTGAATTAGTGGCCTCAAAAATTTATCCAATAATCCAACCAAAACTTATACCACATATATAATGCCTTTAGTTATCTTTCAATTCTACAAGATGTATGCCTTTGACTAAATCTAACACACACACACACACACACACACACACACACACACACATACTGCTCATTGAATATAATGTTTGTCTTTTATTTAAGCTTTACCGAATAGCAGTAATTGAACTTAGTGTTTACCAACCAATACTGTTTTAGTAATGTGTAAAGAAAAAAATTAAATTAATGAACCATATACAAATTTGACACATGGATTTTTAATGTGGAAACGCTGTTAAGGGAAAAACCCCTTAGGGCCAGTAACCCAAAATTTTCACTCTTCTGAAATGAGCTCAGTGAAGAGCCAACCCTATTAAAGGTTACAAATACACTATTATAGAGGATTTAAAACTAATATTTTATCATTTGACCTAGCATTCAGTATGCTATTAACATGCAAAACCTTTTGATACTCTTGAGTATCTGAATACAATAAGGATGGTTAAATCCCACTTGGTTAAGAGGTTCTCTGAATCAATGGTTAAACTGAAACAGTAAATGATCTATTCAATAATACAACTTTAAATTGCAGATTTTTAGATCTATTGTAATTATATAATACATCTCTGATCAATGTTCTCTTCAAATCCCTTTCTCCCCTTCTTTCTTCTCTATGCTTGGTTAATTTTTTTGCTTCTCTGTTGCTCGGTGTTTGCAGAATTCTTGGCTCTATTCTTCAGCCTGTATGATCAGATCTGCATGAAGACTTCTATCTTCACTAGAATTATATTTAGCATTCCTCTCTTCATAATGAATTACTTGTCTCTTTATGTAGACATGATTTCATAGTTTACATTCCCTGTCTTTCTTGTTCTTTATGTAGATTTCTTATTGATCCGCAAATCTCGCCATGCATTGCTTTTATCTTTAAAGCTTTGCTTTAGTTTTATTCCATATATTTCTCCTTGACAATTGTGAATAAAAATAGATTTAAATCTTTAGTTCAACTGGTCGATGAAAACAAATTAATCAATCAGTGAACTCTAATTATAGCTAGTGTTTTGTCATTTTCTAACTCCAGTTCTAATCGGTGGTCAACTCTTAGTAATCTCAGCCAGTGACTTTAGTTGTCCTAGGGAATCAACTTCAATTTTTCTCGGTGACCACTTCATTTATGCTCGGTGTTGCGGTGCTTGGTATACATTATTAACTGCTCAGGGTTCTCTTTCTGTCGATGTGCACTGTCCGTCAGTATTTACTACCACTCGGTGTATATTGGCCTTTTATGTTTCCTGATAACATAAAATTTATCTCTTTGGTTTATTGAATTCTATGAAAATATGTATATTACCAATCATATTATATCAAGTAGACATCAGTGAAAATACAATACATTAACTGATTTAATGTCTTGCATTTACTTTTTGCATCTTGGTGATCATCAACTTATCATCTTCAAATATTTAATCATTTATAGTTCATCCATCTCTCCCTTTGGCATTGATGGAAACATACTTATTAATACAATATGAAATATGCCATATCATACCAAACCTATTATTCTATAACCTATTCAAATATCTAACTCTCGGTAAGCTCTTCTAGCTTAGATTTGATTCTTGTAGAGTACTGTCTTTATTCTTCATTCCCTTCACTGGATAGATGTAGCAATTTTGTATTTTTCTTCTATCTCTCCTTTTGTTGTAGAATATCTTCTCCCTTTCCTGGATATATATGCAGTGTTAAATTTTCCAATTCTATCCCTTAGATGGATGGTTTTTTCTTTGAATTCCTCTCCCTTTGTAGAAACTTATTTTTCTGATCTTTTGATCTCTCTTTGACTAATGTTATTTTCGCTGATGGATATTCACTTCTCTCCCTTTAAAATTTTCTTCTCTTTGATGGATATTTCATATGGATATATTCATTGATTACATCTTTCCCTGTGACAGCAATGCCAAACAAAAGTATATCTCTCTCATGTCCATCAACAATAAAACTCTGTAGTAGCCAATAGTTTCTCTGGTGTTCAGTTCTAATAATTGTCATCTTGTACTGATGTATCATTACAGTCCATATCTTGGCTTGCATCAACATGATTGATTTTCTGATAATGTCCAGGATGATGCAGTCTTCTAGTGATCTTAGTTACCAGTAGACAAAGGTCGAACCCTTAGTCTCTTCCTTAGGTACTCAAATGTATCTTTTGGCAATGGCTTTGTGACTATGACCGCTAATTGTTCCTTCAATTATACATATTCCTATATTACTTCTTTCTCTTGTACTTGTCTCTTCAAGTAATGATACTTAATAGCAATGTGCTTTGTTTTAGAATGCATCACATAGTTCTTTGAAATGTTTATAGCACTTGTATTATCACAATAGATAATCACTGGTTCAAGAATTTCCATATTCATACCTTTCATCAATTGCTTGATCCATGCAATGTAAGAGAAATTTGCAGCAGAAGCTATATATTTTGCTTCTACAGTTGATTGTGATATGTATCCTTGATTTTTACTTATCCATGTGACAAGTGTGTCACCCATAAAGAATGCTCCTCCTATTGTGCTCTTTCTATTATCTATGTTTCTAGCCCAATCAGCATTGGTATACACTTGTAGCTCAAATTTGCCTTCTTTATTATACCAAAAACCATAGTCTTTGGTATTATTTAGATATCTGATAATTCTTTTGATAGCAGTCATGTGGGATTCCTTGGGATTATTAGAGAATCTTGCAACTATACCAAGTGCATATCCTATATATGGTCTTGTGTGTACAACATACATTAGTTTTCCGATCATAGATATGTATAAGGTCTGATTTACCCTAGTTGACTTGTCTTCCTTTGTCAATTTGTATCCCATTTCCATAAGTGTTCCCATAGGTTTGGAGTCTTGCATTTTGAATATTTTTCAGAACTTCCTTGATGTAATTGGACTGTGTGATGTAGATACCTTCTTCCTATTGTAGAATCTGTAGACCAAGAAAAAAATTGATCGCTCCAAACATTGACATATCAAACTCTTTTCTCATTTCATCAGAAAATTATTTTCATAACATATCATTACCTCCAAATATGATATCATCAACAAATATCTCAGCAATCAGATTTTTATAATTAGTATCCTCTTTTAAATATAGATTGTTGTTATCACTTATTATTACAAATCCAATACTTAAGAGATAAGAGTGAAGTCTTTCATACCATGCTCTTGGTTCTTGTTTCAATCCATAAAAGGATTTGTGTAGTCTACCAACCATGTTCCTTTTTTTAGGATCAACAAACCCTTCTGGTTGTTCAATGTATACTTCTTCTTCTAGTATTCCATTCAGAAATCTAGAGTTAACATTCATTTGGTATACTTTGAATCCTTTGAAAGCAGCATAAGCAAGTAGAATTCTTACTCCTTCTAGTCTAGAAATGGGTGCAAAGGTTTCTCCATAGTCAATACATTCTTCTTGTGCATACCCTCTACATACTAATCTTGCTTTGTTCCTTGTGACTTCTCCATTCTCATTCAGTTTGTTTCTGAATATCCATTTGGTACCAATGACATTTTTGTCACTTAGTCTAGGTACTAATGTCCATATTTTGTTCTTCTCAATATGTTCAATCTCTTCATTCCTTGCACTAACCCATTCTTGATTTTCAAGTGGATTATTAACAGATTTAGGATCAAAATTACAAATCAAACATCTAGTGTTCAGTGACTAACTTCTTGTTCTCATTCTAGCTCTTTTGTCTCCTATGATTTGGTCTTGTGGATGGTGTCTTCTGACATATTTAGTAAGTATAGGTTTAGATCTCTATTTATCATTCTGATCATCATTTTTACCTTCATTTTGATCTTCATCGCTTGGTTCATCATTGTGAGCATTTTTTTGATTTTTGATGTGTGCAGCCTATTGCTCGGTTGTATTTTTCTATTGTTCAATAGAGATACACATTTGATCGAGAAGAGTGTTGGGTTATTCACTGTAGAAAAATCTTTTGTAATATTCTGGTTCCTTTCTTCTTTCCTCATCATTTTTCTCAGAAAATTCATCCACTTTGACATTTGCACTTTCAATGGTTTTGTTAGAGGATTTGTTAAGACATTTATAAGCTTTTCTTTTGGTAGAATATCCTAGAAATATTCCTTCATCACTTTTAGAGTCAAGCTTTCCATTCCTATCATCTTTCAATATATAACATTAACTTCCAAAAATTCTAAAGTAACTCACATTTGGTGTGTATCCATACCATATCTCATAAGGTGTCTTATTGGTGTCTTTCTTCAATTGAACTTGGATTAATGTATAGACAACAATATTAATAGCTTCTCTCCATAATGTTTGTGTGATGCCTTTTTCAATCATTAGTGTTCTGGCACAATAAAAAAATGATCTATTTCTCCTTTCAACAATCTCATTTTGTTGTGGTGCAGAGACCTATCTTGTAATTCCATGCTCATTACAAATGTTAGTGAATTCATCAAAAATAAATTCTCCTCCTCTATCTGATCTTAGACATTTTAGTTATTTTCCACTTTGCTTTTCAACTATAGCTTTATACCATTTGAACATCTTAAATGATTCTGATTTCTCTTTTAAGAACATGACAATCATCATTCTAGAATAATCATTAACAAATAGAATAAAGTATTTGTCACCATAATTTTTTTTTTCTCTCTTTGGTCCACATAAGTCAGTATGGACTAATTCTAGAATAACATTAAATGTGTAGGTTTTTCTCTTGAAACTAGATTTTTTCATTTTAGCTTTTTGACAATTCTTGCACATGACATGGTAAGGCTTTGACATGCTCGGTAAGCCTCTTACCTTTCTTTTCTTTCTTATCCTAACCATGTTGTCAAAACTCACATGACATAAACTTTTATGCCACAACCAAATTTCTTGATTTCTAGCCAATAAAAAAGTGGTCTTTAAACCATCAAGATAGAATATATTACCTTTTGTTTGTTCATCAGTACCGATCAACCTTCCTATTTCATTATAGATCTTTTCCTTTTTCTTCTCAAATGCAACTCAGTGTCCTACGTTATTCAGCTGTGAAACAAGTTTAATAAATTATAGTTAAGTCCTTTGACCCAATATGCATTTTAACATCTGATCAGATTATTCAACATGATGGTTCCTTTACCTTCAACTGGACAAAGTGAGTCATTACCCATGCTAACTGATCCACCATTATAATATTCAAAAGTTTCAAAATTTTCCTTATCACCAGTCATGTAGTGAGTACAACCACTATCAATAATCTAGATATCATTTTTACTAACCTTAGATATGAGTGCGGTTTCAACATACTTTTCTTCTTCATTTGAATCATGCTTCATAGAAACAAATACTATCTCAATATCTTCATTAGATTTGGTTTTAGTATTTTCTTCTGTGTTCTCAACCAGGTAACAAGCCTTCTTTCCTTTGTCCTTGTAGTCTCATTTATCTCTTCTGTCAGAGTGTTGGTTGCTTCATAATCTTCATCATCACTTCTATCAAACTTCTTTTCATAAGATCTGTCATTGTTTCTCTCATCTTTACTCTTGTTAGGGCATCTAGAAGCAAAGTGTCCAATTTCTTTGCAATTAAAAAATACCAACGGTAATTTTACTTTGTATCTACCTTTGCCTCTTTACAATCTTCTAGCCATTAGTGCTTCAATTTTATCAAGTTCTTGTTCATCACTATCACTTTCACTATCATTTCTCATAATGTGTTTATGACTTGATTTACTTATTTTGAGAGAAGATTTGAATGCAGATTCAACAGTTGGTAAGACATTGTTCTCAAAGTTATTCATCTCAAATGAAATAAGTCTACCAATCAAACTATCTAGAGTTACATTTTTATTTTCTACTGCTCTCATTTCTTGAATTGCACATACTCTAATAGCATAAACATGTAGTAAGGTTCTGAGAATTTTAATTACCAATGTTTCTTCGTCAAGTACACCTCCTACTCCTCTAATAGCATTGACAACTTCTTTTATTCTTCTACTGTACTAAGTGATGTTTTCTCCATATTTCATTCTTAGGTCATCAAACTTTCCTCTTAGGGTTTCAGCCTTAGCTCTCAGAACATTTTTATCTTCTCCATGTACAAGCTTGAGTTTGTTCCACATTTTCTTTGCAGTTGTGCATGATTTGACATCTTCAAATTCAACATCGTATAGTGCAGAAGAAGGTTCTATCATCATAGAGTTGTGTTCATATTTATCTCTCAATTGATCAATAGGCAGAGGTTCTACCGATGCAACATATTCAGTATCCAAGTATTTTTGGACATCATTTCCAATACCTGATAGATGGATTCTTATCCTAATTTGTCATGATGCAAAGTTGTCTTTGTTCAACTTAGGCACATCCCTTTTACTCATCTTTTGATCTTTAGCTTGAGTCTTAAAACTCTCTTCCAAGCACCCTATCTTTGATACCAATTGTTAGAATAGCTGATAGGGGGGTGAATCAGTGGCCTCAAAAACTAATCCAATAATCCAACCAAAACTTATATCACATATATAATGCCTCTAGTTATCTTTCAGTCGTACAAGATGTATGCCTTTGAGTAAATCTAACACACACACACACACACACACACACACACACACATCTTGGTGAATATATTGTTTGTCTTTTCTTTAAGCTTTACCGAATAGCAGTAATTGAACTTAGTGTTTACTGACCAATCCTGTTTTAGTAATGTGTAAAGAATAACATCAAATTAATGATATATATATATATATATA
>MU224532.1:177624-236796 GCA_018584345.1 Thuja plicata
TTTTTTATATTATTGTTCATTTTAGTGAACATGTACATTTAAATTTAGTAATTAATTCTAGTTTGAATGTAGATCCACTTTAATTATTTTTGAATTTTAGGATTAATATATAGATTTATCTTGACATTAAATTAAATCTTTCAGATACACACATAGGTATAGGAGAACCTAGGCTAACCTTTAAGCCCTAGAATGTTTTGGCTTGTAACTTACCTTAGCCAAGTCAGTGTGTGTTTAATCTTGACCTTAGTAGGTCTTGCAAGGTGTGTTACTAGTTGGATGTATAATTAGTGTGAAATCCAACCTTGTCTAGTTAGTTTACTTTAATGTATAATTTTTTAGTTAAGGTGCCTAAAAAGGCCTTAATGATGTATATTCCCTGTACCAAGAATAGTAGAGGTCATAAAATCTAGTTTCAAGCATTTATGTAAAAGATGCTACAATGTTGTCATGACAATATTTTGCATTATTGCAATGTTGCATGCAACATTGACAACATTTGAATTCCTCTTGAGATGGAGGTAAGAAATCGATGCTAGTGGCCTGAAATGGTGGAGGAAGTATCCTAAGATTCTCGAGGACTCATTGCCCAAGGAGATTGAATGTAAGCAATATTTTGGAATAGTAAGAAGCTCTGCAATTCTTGGTTTTAGCAACATTCAAGCATTTTTGAGTTACAGAGTGATTAGATGGATTGAATTGGTTAAAGTAGTATTGGATCTATGTTGAGTAGTTAGTTTTAAGTCTTTTCCTTTTAGTGTTACAGTATTTTAGAGTTGATTTAGTAGGATTTGTAATTTGATTAGTATTTAGGGAGTCTGCTGGTCTAGTGTAGAGTGGTTTGTGTTTCCATGGCTCCCCCATGAAATCTAACCCTAGGAATCGCTTAAGGGTGGATGAATGTTTTAGGGGATCCTATGTATAGTGTAAATATACAAGGAGACATACTGAAGAGTTGAGCTTCTATTTTTAAAGTTATGCCCTAGGTAAACAAGGTCTGTCGAGTTAGGGGTGTAACAAAGTAAGAATCAAGTGCCATTACAAAGGAGTGTGTGAGGGAAAGAAATAAAGTGTGGTTCAAGAAGCCTTAGGATCTAATTGATCCCTACCTATGAGCTGAGATCCTTCCCAATCCATCTTTACACATTTCTAGTAACAAATAGGTGTGTCACTCTCAATACTTAAAAATAGGCCTAAAAGACCTACATTTCAGGACAATAGTGTACGGATGGTTTGAGGGACTAAAACCTTGAAAATAGTTAAGGTCTTGGAAAAGGGTATTTGAGTCCTATGTTTTTTTTAAGGGTTGTGTGGGATTTTTTGACAAGCATCCAGAAAAACCTTGTGGATAGGGCTAATAGGGCTACGAGGCCTAATAGGGTCAAAAGCATTGTGAAGGTGGAACTCGATAACTTTGGTATAGAAGACCCATTAAAATGGGATTCAAAATATGTCATATGGATGTCTTGAAGGAAAAAATATCCTTTGTATCACTTGTGAATATTTTTGGGAAGATTTGAGCTTGGAGTCATCCAAGGAAGCATAGCGACAAGGAGTGCTTTCAATGGTGGAAATATTTCAAGATTAAACATGGAGAAACTAAATCTTAGTGTGGAGTTAGAATAGTCTTAAGGTGTGAAGACTCAAGAATTTGGTGGATTCTAGAAGATAATTAGGATCCTAGGTATACTAAGGCAAGTTAAGACCTTAGTTGAGTGGTGCAAGCCAATCTTGGAACACTTCCATCAGATTGGTATCAGAGCTTGTGGTTAATGTTTAGATCGACTAAATCAGTAGAAGCATCAACAATTGTGACTAATGCTGAGCTAGCTAAGAAATTAGATAAACAAGAAGTGGAGAATAGAATAATCCCAGATAGATTGGCTCAATTGGAGAAAAAAGTGGATGAAGTTGATGTAAAAGCAGATGAAGTGAATGACAAAGTTCAAGGGAAAGGCAAAGACATTGACATTGATGATGAAGTACCTGAAGCTGACTCTGTCCTTAATGAGGATCCATTCATGAGATCCCTAAAAGATATGACTGGAAAAGCATTGGAAGGAGTTCCTATTTTTAGTGGGAAAATGGAACCAGAGGTATTCCTTAATCAGATAGAGGGACTAGAAAATGATTTTGAGTGTGATGGCATCACTAAGGCTCAAAAGGTGAAAGTTTCAAAAGAAAGAATAAGAGGGTCTGCACTCACTTGGTGGTAATTCATCCAAGGAAAAGGAAGGGAAATACCCATTGCTTCCTAGAAGGCTATGGTTACAAAAGTTAGAGATGATTATATCCCTGAGAATTAAGAAATCCAACTGCACAAAAGAAGACAAGTTCTAAGGCAGAAGGACCTAGATGTAAAATCATACACTGAAGAATTTTAGAGACTTTGTATGAGGTCAAGAGTAGAAGAGGATGAGAAAGTGAAGGTAGTAGGGTACCTTAATGGGCTTAAATGGACCATACAAGATGAGATGAGTCTTTTGACTCCAGACACAGTTCAGAAGTGCCACAAAATTTCTATCAAGGTGGAAGATAAGTTAAAGAAGAAACAAGATTCAAGAACCTCCAGAGGAAGGAGTAGAGGAAGAGACAACAAAGAACAAAGAGGTGGATATGGTGGAAGAACCTTTGAATCTAAAGGTCAAGTAGAGACTAAGCTCACTGAAAAACATGAGGGAAACTTCAATAGGGGAAGTTCTAGTAGAGGAAGGAACTATAACTATAGAGGAAGAAGCAGTAGCCAAGGAAGAGGCAAATATTTTGCCAATATGAAATGTTATCACTGCAATCAGTTAGGACATCTGGCATATAGTTGTCCAGAGAAGGGAAGTTTCTCTCAATGAGGTGACAAAAGAGTGAACTATTTTCACGAGGAGACAAGTGGTGGAAACAAGAACCCTAAAATGCTATTAGAATCAAAGGAGGGAGAGAATCTCATGATGATAATAACTCTAATCAAAGAGCCAGTAAAGGAAGAACTCAGTCAATGGAGATCACTGTTTAGAGAAAAGTGTAAGATGATGGGTAAAGTATGTAGAGTCATCATAGAACTAGGGTCCACTGAAAACATAGTGTCAGAGGATGAAGATAACAATTTGAAAATGACAAGGATACCCCACACCAGTCCCTACAAAGTCACTTGGCTAAACAAAAGGACATGTCCTTGTGAATGAGAAAGCTAGGGTTGAATTCTCAATTGGGAGATACAAGGATAAAGTTTTATGTGATGTCTTCCCTATGGACACATGTCACTTACTCCTAGGTAGACCATGGAAATTTGATAGAAAGGCCATGCATGATGGAGTGAAAAATTCATACTCCTTCAATAAGGACAATGTGACATACAAAATCTAGTCACTGTTGGAGGATACAGAATTGAAGAAAACTGGTCCTAATCTTCTCATGGTGAATGAAAAGGAGTTCTTAGAGACATTAGAAGAAGGAGAAGGAGTTGGATTTGCACTGGTATTAAAGCTAAAGGAAGTTGAAGACAAAATAGAGAAGAGGACAAAGCTACCTAAAAAAGTCCAAGAGATGTTAAAAAGGTATGAAGGTATAGTGAGTGATGGACAACCATCAACCCTAGCCCCTAAGAGGTATATAAGCCATCAGATAGACCTAATAATAGGAGCTACCCTACCCAGTAAGGCAGCCTATAAAATGACTCCCCAACAGAATGAAGAAATTGCTAGACAAATCCAAGAGCTCCTAGAACAATGCCTTATAAGAAAGAGCATTAACCCACGTGTCATGCCCACAGTCCTAGCACCTAAAAGGGAGGAAATTGGAGGTTATGTAAAAACTCCATAGAAATAAATAGGATTACAATAAGGTATAGGTTCTCTATCCCTAGGATAGAAGACCTAATGGGCTGTCTAGGAGGGGTAAGGTACTTTACAAAGATAGACCTAAAGAGTGGCTATCATCAAATCAGAGTAAATGAAGGGTATGAGTGGAAGATAGCCTTCAAAACCATAGAAGGACTGTATGAATGGCTTGTAATTCCATTTGGACTCTCAAATACTCCATCTACATTCATGAGATTGATGAATGAGGTCCTCAAATACTATAATGGAAATTTTGTGATAGTGTACTTAGATGATATACTCATCTATAGTAAGACCAGAGAAGAGCACCTCAAACACTTGGAGATGGTTTTTAAGAAGCGGCAGGAGGAGAAGTTGATGATCCAATTAGAAAAATGTGAGTTCATAAAGACAAAGCTGACATACTTTGGTTTTGTACTATCTCAAGGTAACCTAAAGATGGATCCAAGGAAAGTTGAAGCCATTCTCAATCGTCCTACTCCAAAGAAATCAATAGAGGTAAGGATTTTTCATGGCCTGGCCCAATATTATAGAAATTTTATCAAATAATTCAGTGCAATTTGTGCTCCCATGTTGGACACTATGAAAGGAGGTATGAAGACCAAGTTTGCATGGAATGAAAAAGTTGACCATGGTTTTGAATTATTAAAGAAAACTATTGCTACACAGCCTATTTTGGTTTTGCCAAAAATTGAAAAGTTATTTACAGTAGAATGTGATGCTAGTAATGTGGCAATTGGTATTGTCTTAAGCCAAGAGGGAAGACTAGTGGCTTTACATTCGGAGAAGTTGAGTGAAGCTAAGAAGAAATATTCTTCTTATGACCTAGAGATGTATGCTCTAATTCAAGGACTGATAAAGTGGAGGCATTATTTGTTTCCAAAATAGTTCATAGTCTTTTCTGACAACCAAGCATTAAGTTTCTTGAACTCCCAAGAGAAACTCAGTCACAAGCATATGAAGTGGGTTGAGTACCTGCAAGCATACACATTCAATATCAAACACAAGAAGGGATTGTAGAAAAAGGTTACAGATGCCTTGAGTACAAGAGCCTTGACTATCTAGCAGATACAACTGCAGAGCATGGGAATAGAAAACTTCAAGGATCTATATATGGTGATGATGAAGACTTTGCATACATCTAAAAGGTATGCCAATAATGTAAGAACCACTTTCATAGTAAATATTCTAAATATACTTTGAAAAATAATCTCCTATTTAAAGGTAGTCAATTATGTGTCCCTAGAGGGTCTATAAGGGAGAATTTGATTTAGGAGAAACACAATGGTGCATTAAGTGGCAATTTTGGGGTCAGTAAGACACAAGAACTTGTTCAGAGATTTTACTTTTGGGCAAAGATGAATGTTGGTATTAGGAAATATGTGGAAATTTGTATTGTGTGTTAGACAGCCAAGGGAACATCTTCTAATTCTGGCCTACACCAACCACTTCCTATCCCAACTAGACCATGGGAATGCATGAGCATGGACTTTGTAGTTGGGTTCCTAAGTCAAGACAGGGAATGGATAGTGTCTATGTAATAGTGGACATATTTAGTAAAATGGCTCACTTTGTAACCTGCAAGACAACCAATGATGTCATTAAAATAGATTATCTTTTATTTAAAGAGGTAGTAAGAATACATGGATTGACCTTGAGGATTGTGTCAGACATAGACACCAAGTTTATGAGTCATTTTTGGAAGACTCTATGGAAAAAAGTTGGGCACCAACTTATCCTTTGGATCTGCATACCATCCTTAGACTGATGGCCAAATAGAGGTAGTTAATAGGATTCTTGGTAATCTCCTAAGATGCTTAACAAAGGAGTATGGTCAGACATGGGACTAACTCATAGGCCAAGATAAATATGCCTACAATGATATTGTGAACAAGACCACTGGTAAGAGTCCTTTTGAAATTGTGTATGGCCTACACCCTAGAGGCATTTATGAGCTCAGAGAACTGAAGGATGGAGTAAAATGGAGTGGGTATGCTGAGGACTTTGCCTATGCTATGAAAGAGGTCCATGATATAGTCAGGAGGACACCGATTGAAAATACTGAGAAAATCAAGAGTAAGGTGGATGAAGGAAAAAGGGATGTCCAATTCAAGGTTGGGGATGTAGTGATGGTACACCTCAAAAGGAAATACTACACAAAGGAATCCCCCACAAGTTGCAGATGAGAAAAATTTGCCCCTGCACTATACTGGCCAAATATGGAGCAAATGCTTACAAGGTGGAGTTACTAGAGGACAGTGGCTTGTCACCTTCCTTTAGCATTACAGACTTGGATGTATACACAGGACCCATACCTAATGTAGATCAGTGCTTGACTGAAGTCATCCAAGAGGTAGAAGAACTCCATTTTCCATCTATACCAATCAAGAAGGCAGACTGCATACTGGAATCTAGAATTTACAAAAAGACTAGAATGAAGGATTACAAAGAACACCTAGTGAAATGGAAAGGAAAAATGGATGCAGATGCAACATGGATCAAGGAGTCAGAGTTCAAAAATCTGGGCATTGACTTTAACTTCCTCAATCCAAGGATGGATTAAACTCTTTCACTTAGGGAGGATGGTGGAGGAGCACCTAGGCTAACCTCTAAGCCCTTGAATGTTTTCAATTGTAAATGACCTTATCCAAGTCAGTGTGTTTTTAATTTTGACCTTAGTAGGTCTTTCAAGGTGTGTTACAAGGTGGATTGATAATTACTGTCAAATCCAAACTAGTCTAGTTAGTTTACTTTAATGTATAATTTAGGTTTGAGTAGGGAAAATGAGTCTTAATGGGTCGTAGAGTCAGTTAGGATTGGAAAAATTCCTAAAAATGCCTTAATGATGTATATTCCTCATACCAATCATAGTAGAGGTCATAAAAGTTAGTTTCAAGCATTTATGTAAAAGATGCTACAATGTTGTCATGACAACATTTTACATTGTTGCAATGTTGCATGCAACATTGACAACATTTTGATTCCTCTTGAGATGGAAGTAAGAAATAATTGCTAGTGGCTTGAAATGGTGGACAAAGTATCCTAAGATTCCTGAGGACTCATATCCCGAGGAGATTGAATATAAGAAAGATTTTGGAATAGTAAGAAGCTCTGGAATTCTGGGTTTTAGCAATATTCAAGAATTTTTAGTTAGAGAGTGATCAGATGGTTTGTATTCATCAAAGTAGTGTTGGATCTATGTTGAGTAATTATTTTTAAGTCTTTTCCTTTTAATGTGCAAGTACTTTAGAGTTGATTTAGTAGGATTTGTAATTTGATTAGTATTTAGGGAGTCTGCTCGTCCAGTCTAGAGTAGTTTGTGTTTCCATGGCTCCCCCATGAAATATAACAATGGGAATCTCCTAAGGGTGGATGAATGTTTTAGGGGAGCCTATTTGAAATGTAAATATTCAAGGAGAGGTACTGAAGAGTCGAGCTTCTATTTTTAAATTTATGCCCTAGGCAAAGAAGGTCTGTCTAGTTAGGGGTGTAATAGATTAAGAATCAAGTACCATTGAAAATTAGTGTGTGAGGGAAAGAAACCAAGTGTGGTTCTAGGATACTTAGGGTCTAATTGATCCCTTCCTATGAGCCTAGATCCTACCCAATCCATCTTGACACATTTCTAGCAAGAAATCAGTGTGTTATGGTCAATGCTTGAAAATAGGCCTAAAAGACCTACATTTCAGGACAGTAGTGTACGGATGGTTTGAGGGACTAAAATTTTGAAAATATGTAAGGTATTAGAAAATGGTATCCAATTATTAGGTTATTTGTTAGATTTTTGTGGTATTTTTTGAGAAGAATCCAGAAAAACCCTCTAGATAGGGCTAATAGGGCTAAAAGGCCTAACAGGGTCAAAAGCATTGTGAAGGTGGAACTCGATCAATTTGGGATAGAAGACCCATTAAAATGGGATTAAAAAGATGTCATATGGATGTATTGAAGGAAAATATGTCCTTTGTATCACTTGTGAAGATGTTTGGGAAGATTTGAGCTTGGAGTCATTGAAGGAAGCATAGAGACAAGGAGTACTTTCAATGGTGGAAATATTTCAAGATTAACCACAGAGAAACTAACTCTTAGTGTGGATTTAGAATAGTCTTAGGGTGTGAAGAATCAAGACTTTGGTGGATTCTAGAAGAGAATTATGATCCTAGGTAGACTAAGGCAAGTTAAGACCTTAGTTGAGTGGCGCAAGCCAATCTTGGAACACTTCCATCACACACACACACACACACACACACACACACACACACACACACACACACACACACACACACACACATATATATATATTAGACATCATTTTAGGTCAATCAATTCCCTCTTAGGATCTATTACACGAGATAATTAGGAGATTGAGAGATTGAGAGACTTGATAAATAGTGCTAGTAGCACTAGTGTTTATAAGAACAGTTGTCTGTCCATTCTTGATAGCTTGATTAGTATTAAGGATGACATTCATAGTGCTATTCCCTATTCAGCAGCTACTATAGAGGCTATTCTTGGTAGGAAGAGGTGAGAGGTTTTTTTTGGCTTGTCTCTTACCGAGGTACATGGTTTAGTGCCCAAAGATACCCTTAAATAGGTACATTTTCCTTTTTATGTAGGACAAAAGTATGTAAAGGGATAACAGGTGACTAGATGTCAGGATCCTATTATGGCATCTTTTATATACCCATTCTTTCTCACTGCTCATGGTCATTATCAAAATAATGACCATATTCCACTTTATTTTGCACATCTTTTTGTCGACGTTCGTTTAGGTGGGGTCGTGAGTTACGCTAATTTTCTACCATATCTGAGACAGGAGTGGCCAAGGGTTGTTGAAAGAGACAGTTACCATTGACTCAATCAATAGTTACCACCACACATCACCCTTGTTTGTCAGAGGGAACTTGTTATTTATCCTACGCTGGGTCCTACTAAAGATAAGGTTGTTCGTAGCACCCAAATTCAGGTAACCATTGACAGAGTTGAGGACATTGTAATAGCTACCACTTCCATATCTAGTGATCATGTTGGTAAGTATTTGATGTCTCATCGATGCTCTAGATCGTTAGGTGGATCATACCACAATAGTACCTCAGATAATATTTATACTACAGTGGGCATCCCTTCACTTGATAGTTTAGACGGTTTGACAAGAGATGTAGAATGTGTTATGTTAACCAGTTTGACTGAAGATCTCCTAGATGCATATGCAATTATATCGGTAGACCATGATATATGTATATCAGATGTTAGAGCTTGTGTTGTTACTAATAGATATTCTCAGCCACATCCTTCTAAGCACCCAGACTGTGGCCATAGTGGCAGTGCCCATCAGGATCCATCTACTGAACACTCTATTGTTGTAGACAGAGAGGCACAATGTATAGACCCTTTGGCGAGTGCACCACACTATTCTTCTGATGTTGGCCTTAAGGATGTTGAGTTTAGCATGATGAATATAGGTTACATGGATTTTATGACATGTGATGATTCAACTTCTATGCCATTTCAGTTTCTCAATCCACTGCATTCGTATTTAATTTGACATGTGTCAACTAGTCATGTTGCAGATGCAGATTTGAGCCTAGATGAGGCCCAACAAAATCTTGATATCTTGGTTGATATGATCAAGGCTAGGGAGTCTGAGTACTAGCAGATGCCACCATCTACACATGTAAATCTTATTTTTAATGTAAATTAAATGCAATTTCATTTTGTAAATTTAATTTTTTGAACTAGATTGATATGGTATCATGTGTATATATATATTTAGGGGGAGATGCCTCTTGTTACTCCTTTGTTGAGGTTTGATCGTGTACGTCAACAAGACTCACTTGATGATGCCAACACTAGTGGACAAGTGAGTTCTAAATTTATGCATGTGTATATGCATACCTATTGTCTTTTAAATGATTACATTATATATATATATATATATATATATATATATATATATATATCACTTTCTCTGCATGACTCGACACATCTTTCATAACATGATATTCACTCTGAGGACCACTTAGTGAGGAGTCATTATGATGAGTCTCTCTAATTTTTGCCACCATACCTTTCCAACATGTAATTGGATTATTTCATCTTTTATCCTCTCCTCATGTATAAATTTCCACCATTTGAGGGAAATCCCTCTCACGCTTGACTTAGCCACCTTGACTCTTTGAGCCTCACTAACTCCTTCACACTCAAAGTGGTTCTCCATCCCTTCTATCCACTCCATGAATTTTTCTACCTCAATTTTTCCATTAAACAATGTTATCCCTTCTAATGAATTTCCACTCATGGCATTTAATGCTCTCAGGAAAGGTTCTTCTTGTAACACAGGGTCAGGTTTAGGGACTTGTTCTTCTACTTCCAACTCCTTTCCTTAATCTGCCACTTCTCTAAACTTCTCTCTTACTATTTCTTTTGTAGTTTTTACTACTCCCAATTTGTCTCTAATGGAAGTTATTTCTTCTCTAAGTACCCTAGTCTCCTCTTTTTTTTCCTCCATCTCATTTTCTAATTCTTCATTTGTCACCATTTTTTATGAACCGATTGATTCTGGTGAAGACAACATCCACCTTTCCAAGCCCAATCTTTAGGCTCTGATAGCAATCTGATAGAGGTGTTCTCTCATAGAGTCAGCTTGACTCATTTCTAGGCCTCTCCTCTAGACATAATGGGCTTCTTCAAAAACCCTATACTAAGGGTTGAACACTTACTTCTCTTACCCTTCAATCCAAGAACCCCTCCACCATTAGTGTATTTATGTTTCACTGAATCTATTAGAGAAAATTCCACCAAACCATTACTACACACTGAGAAAGAATTTTAGGGTTATGATCACATCAAATTGTGTCTATAGACTCCATTTTTTAAGGTTTAGAACCATATTTTATCTATCCTTAATTTGAGTTACTAAAAAATAGGAATAAGACTAGTGCTTTCTTGTAGCCCTATCCAAGATCCTAAATTAGAATAATCCATAAATATTGAAAATAAGCCCCCAAATAGTTCTTGTATTTGGACACCCTTTCAGAAAACTCAAAGGAATTATAGGGTTATGGGTCCTAAAATGTTCTATATAGTACCTGAATACGCTTAGGGACCATGTCCATAAAAGTAGGTCTAAAAGGTTCAAGTGTTGTATTTCTTCCCAAGACCAAATGAAATGGATTCATCGGCCTTCACCACTACTCTTAGTGTCTTCTCTAATATCAAAGACCACCCTCCAACACTTTTATTGCACTATCCAATCCAACCTTTCAAAATACAACACTATGTTCCTCTTTTTCCCTAGACGAGCTATTGTCAATCTCGCCTATGGAAAGATCTCATAAATCACCATTTCTACCTCTGGTAGTTAAAAAAAAAACCTCTATAAAATGACCCCTCTTTCCTTCCTCCAAGGCACAATTACTTGCCATAGTGAGAAAATTGTTGGGGAGTCATTCTTCTATATACAATCCAGACTAGTCCAGAAAACATAGAAGTAGAAGGAGATTTTATTTAAAAATTCAAAATGAAACTTAAGAAAAAATCCACTCCACACAGAATTAGGAAACAAATATTACAATCTAATTACATTGAAAATCTACTCAATTCAATCCATGTATAATGCTATGAAGTGAAAAGCACAAAAACTATGAATGTACAAAGCCTGCAACTTCACTATTGATTGAAAATGTAACAAAATAACATCCAACCCTTGGACAATGCCAATAAAGTCCTTAAATCAGATTATTCTTCCTAGGACAACTATTCAAACCGATCAAAAACTGATTTTGGACACAAAGAAACTTTTTGGGAAAAGTTGTCGAGCAACTTTCAAAAGTTGTAATTGTTTTTTATTAGAAAAAGAAGCCAAGACAAGGGGGTTGACCCGAACAGACATAGCTAGCACGAGAAGTGTAGATTACCAGCAGACAAATAGTACAGCATAGGGGTCAAAATACCCTCACCCAATACCCTTTTTCAGTATCAAAAACCAGAAAATAAAACTAATAGGCCCCAACTCCATCATGGAGCTGGTAACCAGCCTTCACTCCCTAACAGACCCCAGCATCACCTTGGAGTTGGTAACCAGTTTGTGAAAGTACGTATCTAATTTCTTGGCATTAAAGAAGGAATAATAAGTAACAGTAAATAAGGAATTAAAACTAAACCAGTAGTAAGAGTAATCCCTAACAGACCCCAGCTTCACCTTGAAGCTGGTAACCAGCCTATGATAGTGAGTTCCAAAGTAAGAAACATAAAAGTAGAAATTGCTTTTAGTATGAAGGGAGTTAATTCTAAACCCATCGTAAGAGTTTATCAGAATCATAGTAATTCCCTCAATGGCCAGCCAACAAAAAACAAAGACAAAGCAAAGCATGGAAAAAGAGGAGGTTACTTGGGATTTTTACCCCCATTATCTAACAACAATTTAAGCCAATCCTCAGGAAGGAATTGAAATAGCTTCTCGTTCTTCTATGCTTCCTCTTGAGAATACCCCTTCACCATCTGCAAGAGCTAGAGAGTGGTAGCCACCGAGTGCATAACTTTCACCGTGAACCCAACAACTTTGTTGAAGATTCATTCAGGTTCTTAATTTCCTCCTTAACCACCACCAGATCCATTTTAGATATCGATTCCAGGGAGGAAGCTTGAAGAGTTTTAACCTCCTTCTCGATATGGGAAATTTCATTCTCCATGGCCCAAAGGCTCTTAGTTGTCCTATCCTTAACCTCTGGGGATCCACTTTTGGTTTTCACCTCTCTCTTGGGCTCCTCCGCCTCCACCTGAGGGTTCGCAGACAGTGGGGAAGTTCTCTGTGAGTCCACGTTCTTATCTTTAGAAAGCTTCCACTTGGATAGGTCCATGATATGCATAGTGAAGTTGGCTAAGACTTTGGGAGAGTCAAGGATTTTTTGTCCCCACCTAGATCTTGAGGGACTTTTCCTTTTTCTTTTTCCTTGATTTTTCTTTTTTCCATTTTTTATTGTTTCCACTGTTGCTACTTTTTTTAACCTCCTTCTCTGAATCTTCCATTTCCTCCTCCTCTTCAATGTAACATTTCCTAACCGCTTTTTGCTTGAAATGGGTTTTGGTAATTTTGTGGGACCTCCATCTTATCTCAATATCTTCCTTGTCCTCCTCAGACTCAATGGTGATTTGGGTGCCACCTGTGGAGCCATCATTAATCTTTTTATCTGGGGTTTTGGATGAAGATGAGGGGTTATGAGCGCCCATCACTTCCATAGTGCCCTTTGGCATGGTAAAACTTTGTAGAGACACAATTCTGGGGGAACAAAGGGCGAGGTGGAAATTATAGAGGTGGAGGATAAGCCCTTGGTGGAGGATGCAATAATTTTTCTTGGCTTTTAACTTTTCTCTAACATCTAAAACTAAGGTTTCAAGAGAGTGCAGAAGGTAGAATGGGAAGGATATAATATCATTGTACCTAAAGTTATTAAGTAGGGAAAAGTGGTAGTTTTAGTAGGTGTCAAAGTGGCCTTCTAGGGTAATGTACTTCATGAGAATGAGGTAAACATCATTCCATGGGCTAGGTAACTCCTTCCTTTTAAATCCTCCATGGATTGGAACTGGAATCTCAATTTTTTTGAATAATCTCGCCTTACCAGTGTCGTCGTGGCTCTTTGTAATATTTTTCCACTTTTTCCCCTCTGTGGAGAGCCCCGTGGCCTGAGCTATAACTTCTTCATTAACCTCAAAGGTAATACCATTTATAGTAACTTTGCACTCTGACCAAGTTTTAACCAGCTGCATGGAGATTATTTCATCACACCCTCTTATAGCTTCCATGTATGGATAAAACTCACCTTCCTTCAAATAGGTTATCGTGCACTAGTTTTTGAGAAACCCGACCTTAATCCTAGAGGGTTCCACCCTCACCATATCGCCGCCCATATCAGAGCTATACTCGGGATTAATCTCAATATGTATCTCCACCAACATAACACCTTTTGCACCACCACCAAACACTCTCCAAACCAGCGTCTTGCAAACGCTACCAACCCAGAACCAGAGGACAGAATTACAGAGGATGAAAAAATAGAAGGGAATAAAATCCAACTTTTTGAAATGACAAGTACCGGTCACAAGATTAGCAAGATTAATTGTAGAGTTTTCACATATCTTGTAATGATTACTATCCTCATAATTAATGCACCACCCAGCCCTATCCGTCATGTCTAGCGCATCCTACCTCATGTTATTCTCCACGTCAGTTTGAATTTTGAAAAGGCCTGTACTTTTCCCTAAATTAGAGTTAATAGCCCATCTTTTCAGACTTCTAAAAATATTAAAATCCTTTCCCATCACTTTTTGAAAATTTGAATTCTGCCCAATCCTCGTGATTCTATATGCCACCTCATCTGTACAATCATAGTCAAGCTTGTACTTCATAGGTTAAGTATTTTCTTTTTCGACAAGCAAGGCAGTTTTCTTGGAAAGGGAGCCCAGGTTCCTCCAGCATCTGAGACCATGTTGATTGAGCCCCATGGCTGCCAGCTTGTCAACCACCGCATTTCCCTCCTAAAATATGTTATGTAATTTAAACTTATCAAATCTAGGGAGAAGCGACCAGATGTCCTGCAGCAGATAGGACAATTTCCAGCCAGCTTTAAAGTTTCCTTTAACCATCTCAATAATGATTTTGGAGTCCCCCTCTATAACCAATCTTTTAACTCCCAAGGTAACCGCCATCTTTAGGCCCCATAAAAGGGCAGAGATTTCTACCATGTTATTAGACCCCACGCCAAGGTTTATCGCATAGGCAATGATCATCTTGTCATTATTTTCATGGAGAATACCTCCACTCGCAGCATATCCATCTGAAGTGGCTCTGTTAAAGTTCAGTTTGGTGAAATTTTCCTCCAGGGGGGACCATTTGGTATTCAGTCTAGCCACAACCTTAAAGCAGTCAAACTTATAGAAGGAGGGAGGTAATTGCCAATCCTTAGCAATCAAATAGTCAAGACTCCTAGGGGGAGGTGGGGGGTTTCCAATGGCAGGTAGAAAGGTTGTCCTTCACCAGATTCACAGTTAGATGTGTCATCCTCTTAGCATCATTTTCCTCTCCTCTAAAGATCTGGTTATTTCTTTCCTTCCAAAGGTTCCAACATTTATGCGGTGGTAACAATCTCTAAAGGGTGTTGATAAGCGGGTGCTTCCCAAGGTTTCCCCAGTTGCAAACAAATTGGTCCAATTCCTACACGAAGACCCAAATTAGTCTCATAATACTTAGAATTTTGGTCCAGACCAAGGTCACATAAGGACAGTGAATGAGAATATGGTTGATAGATTCTGAGTGAGTTTTGCAAAGAGCGCATCTGTTAACTAATTGTGTCCCACTTTTTTGGAGATTATCAATCTCCCACCACTTTTTTATTTTTTTAGGACCATTTTGACTATGAAGTAAAAGCTACATGAGCTCATTCTAAATCTGATTCCTTTGAGGGCGTACAAGTGTATTTGAGAGATATGCCTAGTGTTGCCTGATTCGCTAGCTCATTTGCCAAGTGGTTTCCTTCCCAAAAGATGTGATTGACCATTCTAGATTCAAATTTATCTACCAAATTTATAATGACCTCTAAATTTTCTTAGAGTCTCCAATTCTTGGTAGAGAGAATTCTAACAATATTTAGCTCAAGAATAGAATCTCCTTTAATCTCCAGTTTACCCAATTTTAGTTTGATTGCAAGTGACAATCTAAAAAGTAATGCTTTAAATTTTTCCATGTTAATGGTGTCTATTTCTAGAGGTCTTTCCAATTTTGCAATTACCTTACCCTTGCTAGAATGAATAATACATCCATCCCCTGATGGACCTAGGTTACCCTTAGAGGCCCCATCAAAGTTTAATTTAAACCAACCCTGAGGAGGGATCGACCATAGACAATTTTCTCTAAGCCTTGCACTTGCTTTCATTCCTTTGCCTAATATTATAGGAGACTTCAGACCAAACCAACACTTTAGTACTTTATCATCCAAACTAGTAAATTACTTATGTTATGGACATTGAGATTGGATGCGGGAATTCCTTAGTTCAACAATGGCTGCCTCAATTTTTTTGAGTAAAGAATCTGTATCCATTGATTTGTCTTGGAAAATCCTTTTGTTTCTTTCTTTCCATAAATCGCATATCAAAATGGAAGGAGAGATAACCCATAGGTTACCACTGAGGATTTCCTTAAAAGCTTGGGGCCATGATGTGAAAAGAGATGAAATATTTTGGGGAAGAGCTAATGACCAACTTAGTTTTGTAGAAAGTCATTGACAACATTCTGCTACAAAGGAGAAAGTGATAAATAAATGATTTGTATCTTCATTGTTCTTATGGAATACAGTGAAAATTGAAGGGTCATGGTATCTAACTTTCATGAACCAATCAGCAGTGAGGACTCTTCCCTAGAGTTCTTACCAAGAGAATAAGTCTTCCTTCGAAAGGTAAACCTTGTTCTAACATAGTTGTCTGGACTCTTGGGATTGCATTTGTAGGGAGACACCTGAAATAAGTCTATATCCATCCTTCATATTATAAATTCTTGATTTTGAAACATTCCAAATGATTTCATCATTTCCCTGTTTGACGAGAAAGAATCTTGTTAAGATGTTCCAAGTCCGTATGGTGTAAGATGAGTTCTGCAAAATGACACCAGTGCCAAGAACCAACTGCATTTCTCATCGAGGAAGGTGATAAGTAATCTTTAACCAAGACTCCCCATTTATCTGAACACACTTTTCTAATTCTATTTTATCCCAAAAAAATTTCTATGCTAGGATACCCCCCTCCCCCCCATGAGTCATCCCATAAAAGAGCTATACTCCCTTCTTTGATGTTCCAGGAGATGTGATCCTCAACAAAGCCCCTAGATCTTGAAATAAAATTCCAAATTCAGGATCCACTAGGGAGTTCTATGACTTTGGAAACTTCAACATCATTAAGGTTTTGGAAGTATTTCCCTCTAATAATCCTAACCCATTTGAGATTTGGTTCTTTGAGAATTTTCTAATAAAGTTTCACTCCAAGAGCCTGATTCTGCCAAAGTTGGTTCTTGATCCTTGTACCCCCTGCCTCTACTAGACTACATATTTTATCACATGAAATGAGGGAAAATTTTCTTTTGGTGTTCGTTCCTTTCCAGAAGAATTTCCTGATTTTTTGACAATGTCCATATAGCTACCCATTGGTAATGCAATACAGGACATCAGATAAATGGGAATATCTTCCAAAGTAGCTTTAATCATAAAAAATCTACCTACCCATGATAACCATTTAGATTTCTATGATTCCATTCTCCTATCCATTCTTTCACCGATAGGTTTCCAAACTGATGATGTTCTCATAGTTTTGTCAATTGGGATTCCTAGGTAAGAACATGGGAGAGATCCAGTCTTGAAGTCGAAAACCTTTATTATCTGATGCTAAATTTTCCTCTTTGTATGAAAAAAGAAAATTAGAGACTTGTCTTTATTGGAAACTTTTCCTAAAGCTAATGGATAATTTTCAAGAGTAAATTCTTAATTTGTGAAGCCTACCCAATGATGCCCTTACCAAAAATAATAATGTCATCTACAAATTTTTGGTGAGTAACTACCCTTACAGCCGAGGTGATTTCCACAACACTAATTGAGCCCTAATTATGTAAACTGATAAGCCTACGCCCCAGTTCTTATTTCGTGAGGATAAATAAGAAGGGAGATAAGGGGTCCGCTTTTATGATCCCATTAGAACCTTCAAAATAACTATGTATGGAGCCATTGAGAAGGATGGAAGATTTGGGAATAGATACACAGTAATAAATTAAACTGATCCAGGCTTTAGAGAACCCAATATTTTCCATGCATATGGATAAGAATCTCCAGTCCACCTTATCATAGGCCTTCTTGATATATAGTTTAATAATAATGCTTGAATGTTTATTTCATGGAATAGAATGAACAACTTCCTGAGCAATGATGACTCCATCTAGGATTGATCGTCAAGGAACAAACCTTGTTTGTTCTTCCCCTCTAATCTTTCCCAGTATCTTTTTTAATCTATTGGCTAAAGCTTTGGATAAGAATTTGGAGATAGTGTTACATAGAGTTATAGGCCTAAATTCATCCATGTTCCTAGCTTGATCTTTTTTGGGAACTAGAGTAATAAAAGTATTATTAATTTTTGTCAAAAATCTACTTGATGAGCGAGCTGCCTCCAAAGCCTCTATGAGCTCTTTCTCAAAAATGTGCCAACAATGTAGAAATAAGCTAGGGGGAATCTATCTGGGCCAAGGGCTTTATCATGAGACATATGCTTAAGGGTTTACAAAATTTCCTCTTCTAAGATTTTGGACGAATGAAATTGGTTATCTTCTTGAGTGACAATCTTAGGAATGTCAATCAACATTTCTTTCTGAGCCTGAATAATTGAACACTCTAATTTATTCAACAAGTTTGTCTAAAATATTACAATTTATGCTTGAATCTCCTTTTGGTCTTGGATTATATCCCTGCCCACATTTTTTATTTTATGAATTTTGTTGGAACTCCTGCACTGTTTAGTACTATTGTGAAAGAATTTTATTTTTTTATCCCCTTCTTCCAGCCAAGTCTCCCTGGATTTCTGTCTCCAAAATATCTCTTCTTTAGCTAAAAAATTTTCATTTTCCCTTAGAATTAATTTTTCTAAGTTAAAAAAATCACTATTAATCCCCTCCTGAATTATGATTTCATTCAAGTCCTTGAGCCATTGTTCAATATCCAATTTGGAGGAGAAGATATTTTTAAAATGGTTACTATTCCAGTTGAACAAATTTTATTTTATGAGCTTAAATTTAGAAACAAAACAAAACATCGTTCAACGTTTGACCTGATATTCTGCCCACCAATCTCCCACCAATTCAGATAAGTTATCATCTTTAAGCCACATGTTCTTAAATTTGAAAGGGAAAAACAAAGGTTTGTTTTCCCCCAAGATTTCAAGTTGAATAGGGAAGTGAATTGAACCTGACGTTGGGGAGATTGAAGCTTTCAGATCAAATGGGAAGGAAGTTAAGTCTCCTTTAAAGAAAAATTGATCTAATTTTCTAAGATATTGCTAGAACCAAGTCTTTTGTTCGACTAGGTGAATGCTCCATTGTCATGTTCAATTTCCATGAGATTCTCTGATTGTAGCCAATTCTTAAAATCAGATTTGGTTTGAGATTTCCTTTGAGAAACCCCCAATTTATCAGCTGGATGTACTATTGCATTGAAGTCACCCCCTATAATAATGTTATTATCTAACCAATCTACCAGACATCTATTGATCTCATCCCAAACTTCTATTTTCTTCCTCTTGAAATTTGGCCCATATACATTTAAAATGGAGAAGCGTAAATTGGAGACCCATAAAACTATCATGTTACTACTTCTTACCAACTTTGAGAAAGAGAGATGTCTAGAATTCCAAATAATTGTGATGCCTCAAGAGGAGCCTATGCACTCCATCCCCTCCATTAACCAGTCACCTAGATCTTTGATGAAATTTGGTAATTGTTCACAACTCTTTTTTGTTTCCTGTAATAATACTACATCAGCCTTAGAAGAAAGAATTTATTGTTTAACCAATCACTTATTGTTAGGGTCATTAAGGCCCCTAACATTCCATGATAGGATTTTCATTGTAACCTGGGAAGGAACTTCCCCTCCCCTACATGTAAGTATGCCATGATTTTTGTTTGATCAGAATCCTCTCCATCTTAAGATCTTAATGTTGCTAGTGATTTCTTGCCTCCCCGATTTTTAAGAATAGCCCCACAATCTGGAAGAGAGTTTCTTGTTGTGGATTTTTGAATTCCTAAGTTATTACCCTATTATTGAGATATTGGAGAGGTCAAAGGATAAATTTGTGGGCTTCTCCCACTGGGATGACTTAAGAGGCATTCCTCTGAGTTTTCACTATAGAAAACTAGATCTTTAATGTCATTGAATCTCTCTTCATCCTCCACAAATTCTGCTTCTAAGAGTCGTTATACAAAAGTGACTAATTTGGCAGTCTTGTCTAGGTAAGAAGTGTTACCTAAGAAATCAAGGAGATCATACACTTCCTGTAGTTTGTGGGAGATGGGAAATCCATGAGGCTGATCCTCCATTTGAGCTTTGGATGAAAGATCCTTCTCTAATTCCTTTCTGAATTGTTTTTTTGATGTTGATTTTAAAGGCATAATTCCCCTTTTAATTTTGTGTCTTGGTAAGGATTTATTGACTTTTCCATCTATCTCCCTACAATTTTCCTTTTGTTTAAGTTTACCAAAATTCCTAGCATCCACACCTTTAGCCAAGATTCTAGAAGATTTTCTACATCCCAAGCTAGTAGTGGATGTGATGGGTTCTACAACCACTGAGTTTTGAAGATTGGATGTTTTTGTGCTGGCTAATTTCCACATTTCACTAATGTTGGTTTGTATAATTTCATCCTCCATTTCTCTTTGAGGGGAAGCCATAATTTTGTCCTTAGTGCATTTTGTATAAGAAAACTCTAAATGCTCTGTGAGAGAAGTGATATTATATTCCATCGCTGTGTAGCTTTCCATATCATTGTTCTCTTTAGATTGGATGAGGTTTTCTCCTGGGGGTTCTTTTTTAGCTATGACTTGATTTGTTATTTCTAGAATCTTTCTTTCTTGCACCACTAAGAAAAATTGGGGGAGAAGCTTTTCAATTTATTTGTGGTTGATTCTTGGAATGTGATCAGTAGAGGAGCATATAATTTTTAATAAATTAATCTCCTTTCCCACTGTCTCTTTGTTTATTAAAATTTTGATTTGTCCTGGTTTCTGATGTAATGACAAATCTTGTTCACAACCCTATCTTCTAATAGGGTATCCTATAGGCCACTTATCTAGCCTATTCAGGTTCTTAGCTAACCCCAATCTTCCAAGGATTCTCTACTCAAATCCTTCACCTATTCAACTTGTCAACAACATTTAGGAAATCAACTCAATCAATCATAAGCCACATGATTAACTTCTTGCATGTACACACCAAGTCATCCAATAAGGCTATAAATGTTCACCAAATGGAGAGGAAGGGTTAAAACAAGTAAATTGCATCCAACACAATGCCTAACAACTTAGTTTTCAGTTAAACCCTAAAAAAGTTCAAGAACTTGCTCTAAACTCACTAAAATAGGGCTACACGTATTAGGCCTTATTAGGCACCTTTTTTCATATAAATTGAAATTATTCTTAAAAAGATGAAAAAATAACTCCAGATCTTGACACCCTTTTCGAAGACCTAAAGGATTTTCTAGGTCTTGCCTTCCCAAAGTGTCCATACTAAGGGTTCCTATTTGCAAGCCTATATTTAAGGGTTTAACCATACACTGAGCATAGCCATCAGGGTTTTAGTTTTCACCATGAAAAAATCACCACCAGAGCTTCCCATTGGATTTGGGGCTTCTCCATACAAATATCCTCCTCTTTGCATCCTCTGATTAAAGCAACCAATGCTTTTAATCACTCACATTGCCTCTGCAATTCACTGTGACCCTTAGACATTCATCTCTGGCTCGCCTAGGCCATCACTGTAAAATTAGAAAATAAGCTTTCCAGGGCCCAACCTTCACTACACATATAGTACAATGAGTTACCTCTCCCATTCAAGAGCTCGTACAAGTGCCATGGTGGAATGATGAGCTATGACCCCATTTACAAAAACTGCCTAGTTCAGACTAGTGACAGTGCACAAAACAAGAGTATTTACAAAAGCAATGAAACAAGAACAAAAACACTAACTAATCACATGAAAAATTAATTAATTACATCATCTACCTCATGCATAAATAATAGTGCAGATTTCAATCCATTAAAACCCAAAATGTGTACCAAATGCTCAACTATAACCAAATTTCCAATTACACAGTCCGTACACTGACTTCCAAACTTCATCCAACCCAACACATAGGTTGGGGGAGGCCTTATATAGCTGACCATGGAACAAATCTAATTTCTTCAAATAGTTATACAACCAAATTCTCTAAGATGCATTATTGCAAGAAAATTTGTCAATGTTGTCAATGACAACATTGACAACTTTACAAGTTTTTGATTCTTGCACTCTAACTTGGTCAACACACCATGAAACTTATCCAAATGCACTATCATGACTATTAGACCTCACATTACCTCTCCTAGAATCTAACAGGAATAAAATCCATGGTTCCACCATTCTTGGAACATTTACCTAAATTGGACAAATCATTACTTCTTAACATCAAATGATCTAGTTTGTTCTTATAACCAAATAAACACACCCTAGGACCTATCTAGTCCTATTATTTCACTAGTTTCTTTTCTAAGACCACTAAAAGCCAAAATAAAACTAGGAAACCTAGGTCACCATCTAGCCTTACATTGGTTCTCCTACACCATACTCCCACACAAAGGAAAGTCAGGTCACTCCTGTAGACACAATGTCTTCAGGAATGCCCATCTTCTTGAAATCTATATCTGCAATCCATGTTTCCTCTAACTCTGGTTTGTGCTTCCACTTGATGAGATGTTCCATGTATACCTTATGTCTGGTAGTCTTCTTGACCCTTGAATCAAACACCTTATCTTCTTCTGTCTAGATCTTGGGAGGTAAGGCCTCTAGTTCTACATTCTTGCCAACCTCTTATTTGATCATATCTATCTCATTCAAAGGTCCTTTAAAATTTATCAAATCTACCACATTGAAGACAAGTGAGATTCTCAATTTAGTAGGTAGATCCACCTTATAGGCATTAGCCTCATACTTGGATAAGATCTTGCAGGTTCCCACTCTCATCATCTGTAGTTTTGTAGGCATCCCCTTCTGTAACCTAGGCTTATTCAAATGTACCATAACATAATCACCTATCTCAAATTGAACATATTTTCTCTTCTCATCTAATTTATCCTTCAACTTTTTGGTAGACTCCAGTATAGTCTTCTCCACCTTCTCTTGCATCTTCTTCATGGTTTGAGTGAATTCTTCAGCAGACCACTCCTATAATCCATAGCTCCAAGGTCTCTAAGCTCACATACACCCCTTGGGTGAATCCCATAAACAACTTCAAATGGGCTTCTAGATATTATTTTGTTAACACTGTCATTGTATGCATACTCTTCTTGGGGAATGACCACATCCCATGTCTTCCCATACTCCTTGGTTAGGAACCTTAACAAGTTACCTAACACTCTATTAACCACCTTATTTTGGCCACCAGTCTAAGGATGGAAAGCTAAACCAAATGACAAGTTGGTACCCAATCTACCCCAGAGTGTTTTCCAAAAATGACTCATGAACTTAACTTCCCTATCTAATAAAATACTTAGCTGTATTCCATGGATTCATACAATCTCCTTAAAGAACAAGTGTGCAATATTACTAGCATGATGAGTAGTCCTACAAGGGATAAAGTGACGCATTTTGCTAAATCTGTCTACCACAACATAAATTTATTCATGGCCATGCTTTGTCTTAGGTAACCCTACAATCAAATCCATGCTAACACACTCCCATGGTTTGTTAGGGATTGGAAAAGGTTGATACAAACCTGCATTGCTAGCTCCTCCTTTTTCTTTCATGCACACTACACACTAATCAACATAATTTGTTACATCTCTCACCATCTTTGGCCAATGGAAAAACCTTTGAACTAACTCTAGGGTTTTTTTCACTCCAAAATGCCCACTCAAGCTTCCATTGTGCTTCTCCTGAATGATAATTTCTCTCATTGACCCCATAGGGACCCATAATTGGTTCTCCTTAAACAACAATCCACTCTACAAGGTAAAATAAAAAAATTGACTATGGTAGTGATTCTGAAAATCAGAGCATACCTTATAGGCTTTACCAAAGTATTCATATTCTCTATAGAGGTCAATGAAACTCTCTATCCCAATTCTCTTCAACTGAACTTCTTGAATGGTTGGCAACCTCCTTCTCAAGGCATCTACAACCTTGTTCAATTGTGCCTTCTTGTGCTTTATTGTGAAGGTGAATTCTTGAAGGTATTCCATCCACTTCAAATGTCTGTTACTGAGCTTCTCTTGTGTGTTTATATAGCTCAAGGCTTGGTTATCAGTAAACACCACAAATTCTTTGGGTAACAAGTAATGTCTCCACATCCTAAGAGACTTAACCAAAGCATATAGTTCCAAATTGTAAGAATAATATTTCTTCGTGGCTTCATTTATCTTTTCATCGAAGAAGGCTAATAGCCTACCTTCTTGGCTTAACACACCCCCTACTGCCATCCCACTTTCATCACACTCCAAAGTTAAAACTTGATCAAAACTAGGGAGTCTAAGGATAGGTTGTGTTTCTACTTGCTTCTTCAATATTTCAAATGCTTTCTCTGCTCCAGAAGTCCATCTGAGCTTAGTCTTTAGATGACCCTTAATGGTTTCTAACACTGGTGCAAAAATCCCATTGAAGTCCCTTATAAATTTTCTATAAAACTGAGCTAACCCATGAAAGCTCCTGATTTCTGTCCCTGTGGTTTGTGTGGGCCAATTTAGGATAGCCTCCACCTTACTTGGGTCCATTTTTAATGACCATTGGGATACAAAAAATCCTAAATACACAAGTTCTTGCTTGAGGAACTCACATTTCTCAAGGTTGATTGACAACTTATCTTCCTACAACCTTTTAAGCACCATCTCCACATGCTTCACATGTTCCTCTTCTGTCTTACTAAAGATAAGTATATCATCTAGATAAACTACCACAAATATCCCTGAGAATTCCTTAAGCACTCCATTCATGAGCCTCATGAATGTGCTAGGGGCATTTGAGAGGCCAAATGGCATAACTCTCCACTCATACAACCCATCAACAGTCTTAAAAGCTATTTTCCATTCATCCCCCTCTTTGACCCTAATCTAGTGGTACCCACTTTTCATGTCTAATTTAGTGAAATACTTTTGCCCCCAAGACAATCCATCAAATAATCTATCCTAGGAATTGGAAATCTGTACCTAATTGTGATCCTATTAATTTCTCTAAAATAAGTGCAAAGTCTCCACTTACCACCTTTCTTGGATGCTAAGACCATTGGTATGGCACATGGGTTGATGCTCTTCTTGATTATCCCTTGGTATAAGAGATCATGCACTTGTATAGCCACCTCTAGGTTCTGGTTTGGAGTAATTTTGTATTCTACCTTGTTTGGCAATGATGCACTAGGTACAAACTCAATTTGATGACTTATCACTCTTCTAGGAGGTAAAGTGGCAGGAGTCCCATCAATGACAATATCCTTGTGCTTTTCAAGAAACTCTCTGATTTCCAATAGAATTGGTTCTTGGTTGGGCCTCTCTTCTTCCTTAGGCTTAAGAAATATGGCATAGCCTTCACTCCCTTCATAATTGAGGGAATTTATGAACTCCTTTATACTACTCAACAAAATACTTGGGATTTTGGGTTATGGCTCATCCTCCTCCAACAAGGACTATATCTTAAAGTTATGCTATCTTTCTTGAAGGATATGGATTTCTCTTTCCCATCATACACTGCACCCCTATCATATTGCCAAGGCCTGCCTAGGACTAGATGACATGCATCCATAGGAAACACATCACATAATAACTTGTCATTGTACCCTGCAATAGAAAAGTCCACCCAAGTTTGCTCATTGACCAACACACTCTGGCCCTGGTTCAACCATGTCACTTTGTAAGGATTGACATGAGGTATCTTTGTCAACTTGAGCTTATTGACAACTTCCTTTGATATAATGTTGTATGTGGATCCTGAATCCACTATCACTTTGCAGACTTTACCAAGGATTTTACATCGAATCTTAAATAGTCTTCTTCTGTGTTTGGGCTCAACCTTAATAGGTTGTCTAATCAGAACCCTTATGAACATCAATTTTTCTCCCATCTCTTACTCAATATGATCAACCTCTGGTGCTTTTACACTTTTTATGTCCTCTTGAGCATATGCAATCTACTTTCTATTGTTAGAAGAATTGGGCTTATCCAGGCACCTATAGGCAGGGTGACCCAATTGGTCACAATTGTGACATTTCATACTTGCAAAGTATTTATTTCTTCTACCTGAACCCCTTCCTCTACCAGATCCCTCTTGAGTAACTCTTCCTCTGGTATAACCCCCTCTTGGATTAGTTTCATTACCATGCTCTTTCAATTTGGACTATGCTTGGTTCCTTTGTTCATTACCTCTACCTTGATAACCACTTCTATCTCCCTCTTGATCTCTACCTCTACCTCTACCTCTGAGATTAGAGTCTATTTTCTTCTTGTTCTTCTCTTCCAACTTTAGAGATAATTGGTGGCACTCCTAAATAGTGGTTGGACTCCACAAACTTATCCCCTCTTGTATGTTCCATTTTAAACCACCCAAGTATCTGGCTACCTTGATAGGTTCCTCTTCTTTGATCTTGGACCTAAGAAATAGCTTCTAAAATTCCTCTGTATAAGAGACCACATCCAAGTCCTTTTGTTTAAGACCTTGTCTCCTTCTATGAAGTTAAATTTCATAGTCTTCTCAAAGATAGTTCTACTTTACCTTTGTCACCATGGCTTTCCAATTAGCTATAGGTTGTTTACCCATCCTGACCCTCTCATCTTGAAGATACTTCCACCATGTCAATGCTGATCCCCTAAGCCTTGACATTGCAACTTTCAGTTTTTGTGCCTCAGTGACACCTTCACAGTCGAAATAGTTATCCATCCCCTCAATGCCTCCATCACTGGTTCTATATCCCTTTTTCCACTAAATAGTGGTACTCATTCTAATGCCTTTCCTCCTAGGGCTTTGATGCATTTCAAGAATGGTTCTTCATTCAAAGGAAGGTCTGGTTAAAGGATGATATCTTCCTCAGAAATATTTTTACCTTTGTCACTTCTTTCACCTTCTTTGCCTTTATCTTTGGCATCAAGTACATCTTGTAGCTTTATCCTCATTTCATCTAGGGCCTCTTCAAGGAGTATTTTCTTCTCCTTCTTCTCACTCAACTCCTTAGCTAGCTCTATATTAGTCACCATACTAATCTCTCCTACTGATTCACCAGTATTTAGAGATAGACACCAACTCCCAAATCTTTAACTTGCTTTGATACCAATCTTATGTAATAAAAAATCTTTCTCTCAACCATATCTTCTACTAGGGTATTGTATAGGACACTTCTATATCCTATTAGAGTTCTTAGATAACCCTAATCTTCCAAGGAATCTCTACTCAAATCCTTCACCTGTTCAACTAGTCAACACCATTTAGGAAATCAACTCAATCAATCATAAGACCTGTGATTAACTACTTGCATAGATACACACCAAGTGAACTAATAAGGCTATCATTGCTCAGAAAATGGAGAGGAGGGGCCAAAAAAAGGAAATTGCATCCAACACAATTCCTAACAAATTAGTTTTCAATGAAACCCTAAAAGAGTTCAAGAACTTTCTCCAAAATCACTAAAATAGGGATACAAGCATTAGGCCTAATTAGGCAGCTTTTTGTATATAACTTAAAATTCTTCTTAACAAGATGAAAAACTAACTCCATATTCTAACACCCTTTTCAAAGACCTAAACAATTTTCTAGGTCTTGCCTTCCCAAACTGTATGTACAAAGGGTTCCTATTTGCAAGCCTATATATAAGGGTTTCACCATACACTCGGTATAGCCATCAGGGGTTTATTTTTTTCCATGAAGAACTCACCACTTGAGCTTCCCATTGGATTTGGGGATTCTCCATACACATATCATCCTCTCCACATCCTCTGATTGAAGCAACCAATGCTTTCAATCACTCACACCACCTCTGCAATTCACTATGATCCCTATCCATGCATCTATGGCTCACCTAGGGAATCACTATAAAATTAGAAAATTGGATTTCCAGGGCCCAACCTTCACCACACATATAGTAAAATGAGTCACCTCAGCCATTCCAAGATCCTGGAACAGTACCACAGTGGAATGATGAGCAATGACCCCATTTACAAAAACTACCTGGTTCAAACCAGCGATAGTGCATAAAACATGAGTATTTATAAAAGAAATGAAAAAAGAAAAAACACACTAACTAATCACATACAGAATCAATTAATTACATCAGCTACCTCATGCACAAATCATAGTGCAGATTTCAATCCGTTAAAACCGAAAATGTGTACCAAATGCTCAACTGTAATCAAATTTCCAATTACATAGTCCATAGACTGACTTCCAAACTTCATCCAAGCCCACACATAGGTTAGGAGAGGCCTTATATAGTTGACCATGGAAAAAATCCAACTATTTCCATTAGTTATACAACCAAATGCTCGAAGATGCATTATACAACCAACTTTTTCGTTCTTGCACTCTAACTTGGTCAACACACCATGAAACTTAACCAAATGCCCTACCATGCCTATTAGACCTTACATTATCCCTCTTAGACTCTAACAAGAATAAAATCCATGGTTCCACCATTCTTGGAACATTTACCTAAATTGGACAAATCATTACTTTTTAACATCAAATGATCTAGTTTAGTCTTCTAACCAAATCAAAACACCCTAGGACCTATCTAGTCCTATTATTTCACCAGTGGCTTGGCCAAGACCACTACACGAAAAAATCAAACTAGGAACCCTAGGTCAGCATCTAGCCTTACCTAGGTGATCCTACACCAGTTTCATTGGGACCAAGCCATGCATATTGTTTTTCGTCTCTCTAAAAATTTCTTTTACTTTGTTCCTAAGACCCCACTTTGGTATAAGATTTTTCTCCCCATCAATATTCCCGCCTCTCACATAGTTTCATTCTTACACTCTAACTTGGTCAACACACCATGAAACTTATCCAAATGCACTATCATGCCTATTAAACCTCACATTAGCCCTCCTAGACTCTAACAAGCATAAAATCCATGGTTCCACCATTATTGGAACATTTACCTAAATTGGACAAATCATTACTTTTTAACATCAAATGATCTAGTTTGGTCTTCTAATCAAATCAAAACACCCTAGGACCTATCTAGTCCTATTATTTCACCAGTGGCTTGGCCAAGACAACTACATGACAAGATAAAACTAGGATCACCATCTAGCCTTACCTAGGTGATCCTACACCAGTTTCATTGGGACCAAGCCATGCATATTGTTCCTGAGACCCTGCTTTGGAATACAATTTTTCTCCCCATCAATATTACCGCCTCTCACAGAAACTTCTATAGTTTTTTATTTAGAGGCTAATAGAAATAGATTTGTTTTTCTGCAATTTGTGGAGACTTTAACCTTCCAGTATAAAAACCACACAAACAAATTAATCTCTTTTTTAAAATTGTTTACGTTCATGTCTTTCGCAATTGTTGATATAGCATTTTGAGTATATAACTCCAGGAAAAGATCCAAGTGTGGGATTTCGATCTCCTGCCTATCCCAATCTGACAATTCATGCTCCATATTCCATTTAGGGTCCTCATCCAATGCTAGAAGCTCTTGAAACAAGTCAGAGGCTTGATTTTGATCTATATTAGTCTGCATGAGGTCATACGAAATAACCTAAATCCAAATTCTAAATTTTGATATAATTTTGAGAGATATTAGGAGCTCTTTTTCTAGATTCATGAGTAAGCAAAGCTTTGGGGATTCACTTTTCTCCATTTGTGAATGATTGAGGTAAATGTCCAATCTGTTAGAAAAAGTTTGGATGTTATATGCATCTCTATATTCCATTGGAATATTATTGAGAGTTTCCCACATCAGAATGAATTTGATTGCATTCTTCTTATTGTTGAAATTTGGGCACCATTGTTGCATGTGCAACCCATGATTGTTATAGAACCAAGCTTTAGATTTAATTTAATTTTTATTTTTTTTATCTCTGGTTGGCTTATCTTTGAAAATAACTAAGAAGAATCCTAACTCACCATCTAGACAATCAATTTGGAGAATGTTTTTCGAATTTGAAAATACCCAAATATTGAAATCTAAGAAGGATAGATTAGTTTTCCAAAACTTACAAATTATTGCCGACTGCAGAAAAATATGCCTCTTCTAGACTAAGGTTTCCTCATAAAACATGATAGAGATTTCAGTTGGGCTTCGTAAAGATGGCTCCTCCTTATAGCAGAGTTGATTTGATTCCCAACTTTGGATGTCTTTTGAGGTAGTTTCGGAGAGGGAGCAGTTGTCAATCCTTTCTTTTTGGCTCTTGTAAAATTTCTTTTTTTGTTCATGGATGACCGGTCTAGGTATCCATTGTAATGTAGCCTTGTGATTCCTCCTAAATTATTTGTTTGTCCCATTGTAAAAACCCTGAAACCTATAATGTTTAAGGATGTCAATGTGTTGCTTATGGATGTCGCAATGTATGTATGACCAAGCCTCCTTTGGTAATGGAGGATTATACAACCTTTCATTTGTAGTGGTTTGAAAAAATAGAATAAGATTTGGGTTAATGGGCGGCTTCCATGGAGTTCTCAGATTCTCTGAATGATCCTGAGACTAATTTCCAATATTTTTTCCATATTCTTGATGAGCTACCTTTTCACTATGGGAAACTCCAAATTTTGTCCATTTGAATATACCTGACTTTTGGAAAAATGCACTGCCTCGATGCAACCCTATTGTTAAGGTGCAAATGACCCTAGCGAAAGGGTTTAGCTCTTGAGTGGGCAAATGTCTAGCATGTAACTCTTCTTTCAAGAGCAAAACCATTGTCACCAAAGGAATCCATTTCTCCTTAAAACTTGCTCATATTGCGAGCGGCTATTACATAGTCCTAGCTCATGTTTGATCTAGGTGGATCTAGAAGCCCTGAAAATTTCATAGTCTCAAAATCTCACAAAAAATGATGCCAAGTCGTAGTGCTCGTCGTGCTAATTCCAAAACTATATTTGGTTTTAAAAATGAGGTTTGTATGTGGGAGTTATGGCCAGTCAAAGTTGTGCAGTCAAAAGTTGACCAATGATGACATCAACACGTTGTGGAAAGGCAGGTGACGTGGCATATTGACCAATTAGAATTTAACACATGGCACGGTGACATGGCAGTACCAGTCAGCAAAAAGTCAAAAAGTCAATGTGACATGGTTACAATTGGTCCAATTGGGTGTTAAAACATGTACCCACATGATCCAATGGCATACTACCATGTGGCACCGAGGTGGCAAAGCTTCAACTCAGCATTTCAACAAAATCCAGTTTGAGAGGTTAAAACCTCTTACCTCATCCTTACTAGGATGCACCTGTACATATGAATCAATCATGAGGCCTAAGATAGGTTGTGGGTTTACTTTGTATAAAGTAATCGCTATGAAAATCTAGCCACAAGATTTGAGCCTCCAACCACCTTCTTTATAGTAGCCTACAAAGTCGCTGCGCCATACTATATTTTTGGGATAATTGTTGGACGAGAGTTTAGTTATCTAAACAAATCCAAACTCTTAACAAATTAATATCCAAAATAGAACATATCTAATATTTAGATTATATGGGCCAATATTTAAATATTAGTAAATCTGATTCTTAAAATAATGTTAAGGATCTACATGGGCTATTTATGGGAGATTTATTTGTTATTTAAGGGAGAATGATTATTTGGTTTTAAGCCAAATTGGGCATATTTTATGTATAAAAGGACGCAATTTAGACTTTGGAGGATTTTGGAGATTGGAGAATTATTTCTTAGAGGAAAAATTCTTTGTGAAAAGAAAATTTGCAAGGTGTTATTATATACAAAAAATTGTAAAGTGAGAGAGATTGTGAGTAAATTGTATGCAGGTTATTAAAAGCTTAGATATTGTAACAAGGTGTCCGGGCAATAGTAATAAAGTAGTCCCAACATTGAGAAGTCCATATTGGACGAACTCCGTTATCAACTTACATGTTCTATCTTCTGTCTTATTTTTCTTCTATCTTTTGTCTTGCATTTTCCTTAATTAGTTTTCACTATTTCATTTCAGTTTAAACTCTTATTCTAATTACTTTATTTTAGTAATTAGTTAAGTTCTTTAAATTTTATAAAAGTGTTCTTAATTGTGATTTTAACGGTTAAAAAGAATAGTCACGCACTACTGCATGAATCAGAAAAACTGTAATTTCAATTAATTTACAAATTTTATTGTAAACACTAATTACAGATCAATATTGCAAACAGCCTCTCCTTAGCTCTTGCTCATGTTGCAAATGGCCTTTCTACATTGTTTTATATTACACGTCAGTAATGATGATGATTTAATTCAGTCTCTCCAAAACCATCCTTATCAGACAACATATTCTTCTCCTTTATTCTCTCTTCTTTGCTCTTCAAAAAAATAATTCTGATATCTCATACAGTCTATCAAATTATATAGAAATCCTTGAACTGCCGCAAGTCCGAAATGTTATGCAGAGGCCGCGTAGTCCGAAGCTTGCTGAATTCTTTGAGAATCCGAAACTTGTTGGAGTCTTTCGGAGTCCGAAAGATTAGGAGAAACAGCTTCTTTCGACCTCCGTCAAACTAAACCCAACGAATTCCATTCACTTTTCTAATTTGAGTAATTGCATAGGGCATGTACACACATTAGGTTTGCATCATTGTTTTGCATTATCAGACAATATGTCAGTGGATTTTGTTGCAAAAAGAAATATGGCGAGGAAGAAGCAGATGACGAGGAAATCCAACAAAGGCAGCGCGGGCACATGACAATGAACAGTTCATTCCTCACAATGTCATTTCCATCATACCCACAAAATCAAGAGTTTACATTATTGAGCTAACAATGAAAATCAACAATCTGGGGTCCCAAGTATGCATGCCACTCTCTGACTATCTCCCTTAATCAGACCTTATGTACGTATGCGTTCTTTGTGCAAATTAACCGCAGAGAAATCCATCCATTCTTTGTGCAAATTAACCGCTGAAAAATCCATCTTTGTGCAAGAATGGAAATGCAAATGATAGTTCACGATAGGCATGGAAATAGTGGTGGAACCCAACTGCGAACTCAAGAAGTCAAAAATGGCGCCGAAAACCAGGGGTTTCGCACTTTGCTTCATTCACGGTGTAGGCATAAGCAACCGCTTCCTTATGTTTTCAAGAATCCAAACCAAAGATCCAATAACAATTTCCTTGAATTTTCACAGCTACTAACTTAACATTACCCCAAAAGGCCTGGAATTACTATTCGTCCTCCTATGTCCCGCTAGACCTTAACAAAACTAAACCTTCTGAGGCGGCCGGTCTGAAATGTTTGCAGAGCCGCAAGTCCCAAAAGTTAGTGGAGGCCACGTAGTCTGAAACTTATTTAATTCTTTCGGAGGCCGAAACTTGTTGGAGTCTTTCGGAGGCCGAAATTTTTTGGAGTCTTTTGGAGTCCGAAATATTTGTGGAAGCCGCTTCTTTCGGCCTTACAGGGTCCTTCGCTGCACAAAGTAGATTCACACACTGCTTGGGGACTAGAGGAGCCCACTTACATAGGCCCGAGGTAAAGCACACTGGTGCATGCGGTGCAGCCATCAGACACACACCATAATGGCAGGCACTTGTGCTACTGGGAAGGCAACGCAGAGCTAGGGCACGGGCCAAGGAACAGTTCATTCCTTGATATTGATATTGAAAACGTTAGGAGCAGGTGCAGTTGGCCAGCACACCGTTTAGATCCGTATAAAACATAAGCCCGAGTTTCTTGTTAGCATAAAATACCCATCCACCATTGAAGCCACCTTGAAATTGATTGAAACAACAAAACCCTAAGAAATGGACCACTCATCATACAAACTGAACTGTAACGAAAACGAGAAGCCCAAACCCAACACAATAGTCTTAGACCTGGATAACCCCCTCTTATATCCAAGCTCCACCTAGTGAGTCCCCAATATGACTACACAATCCCTGTTCGAGCCCATCAAGAACACTCAGCCCCAAGTACCATCACATACTACGTCCTTCGTTTCTCTATTGACTGTTTAGTTTCTGAATATGGGTTGATTTGAAATGGCTGTTCTCCCTGACTTCACAACTCCTTATGCTGCTCAGTTATGGCTCTTCACTCCTCCCTCCTCCCTGAACCTGCAACTCCTTCTTGCTTGATCTTCTCCTCCCTAAACCTGCTCGATAGAATTTATTGGTAAAGTTTAAAGCTTTAATTATGAACCTTGACTGTAAGCTCTACAGGAAAGAAGCCCTACTCATTCCCCAAGGGTCAAGGTAAGGGCTTGTAATTGTTATCCGTATAAAGCTATTACAATACATTGACCTTGCTGCATTCTCTGTAACGTGTTTTTCCCATTTTCAAAGAAAACAAATAGGATCAAATCTTTCTTCTTCACATTTTAAGCCTCTTGGACTGCGACATGATTGGATTCTTATTCTAGTTTAATAAAACTCCTTATCGAATGCACTACGCCTGAAATACTTATTCAATCCCGTTTCTTTCGGTCATTTTAGAACCACCCTTCCTTGTTTCTTTAAAACCTGCACCACACAGTTAATCAATGTAAACATCAATAATAACAAAAGCAATTGCAATGTACTGACTAAAGTTTTTGAGGTACTGTCATCGTATCCTGACGAAGCCGAACCGAAACTAGCCCGTCAGCAATTTTTCTCCTTGAAAATTGGTATCCAAAGATGCAGGCAACAAATCTGGAAGTCCTGAGAGTTCAACTGTACAAAGTTATAATGTCAGATGGTTAGAACTTTATGAAATTTGCAATTGTAATCATAAACAATACAAAACTCGTCGAATTTTCCCATCCTTCAAGACCATCTTTATCATAATTAAGAAAGACATTATCCCAATGTATGCTAACCTAAAAAATGTAAAGTTCTCTACGGGAATATGACTATATAATGCATATGCAGAATGAGTATTACAGAGTATGTCAGTCGATAATTTGCCATTGGTAAACCGCCCAGTCGCTTTATGACCTGGAAAATCTCGCCCATATGGAGAGAAGTTAGCTTTTGCAATACTATTGAGTTGATTATTGTTTCCAGGATCTATTGTCGAGTCTCCAAAGACATAGAGAGCCGAAGATATGGCCTCCTTAGACTCCACTAGTTGTCCGGCTAAAGTTAGAAAAATTACAAAAACCAACACAAAAATAGATGCAGTTGATCCCTCCAATTGCTAATTCAGAGGCTATTACATGACATAACTACATGCCTGGTATACAAATTTGTAGTCAAAATTCATTACGTTTCTCTTCTGTGTGAAAGGAATGCGGAATTATACAGTTGTTCTTTTGGATTTTGCGTATTGGATAAAGGTCCAAGTTCTGTTATTTCAAGCGTTTATAATGTTTATAAGGTCCACCAGCTGCATGGGCTGTTGTGAAGTCAACCCCTTGTAGATTTGAAATGTTAATTCAAATCTTTACTTCAAAAAAAGTCTGGGTAAAGCTGAGTCGGGAGAACACATTTTTTAATTGAAACGTGGAAACAGGCCTTTCATGATCAGTCGTTCATACGAAAAAATGCCAGACGAGTGATATTTTATTTTATATAGGTGTTTCCTTTGATATTTAGTGAAGATTTCTTTTCATATTTGATGCTTTAGAGATAAACTTGGCAGGATGTGTTGACGTGAGGATCAAATTATTGTGAAGCCAAACAAGGGTCCACTTGGATGAGCTGTGCCTTTCGAGACACTCTAATGATCTTGTGTTTCATTTCCGTGTTTGTTCACATTTCTTCAGTATTCTCAGACTGCTATGCACGGCTGGGCTTAACCAGCACACTTTAAGCGTTGACCTCTTAGGTGGCTGGTAGAAACATTGATCATGCTTATTTTGAAGAATTTTTCTAGAAGTTGGTAATGAGACAAATGAATTCAAACTATGGTTTATTTTGAAAAGTGCATATGAAAATGAGAGAAATGAATTTAAACTATGGTTTATTTTGAAAAGTGCATATGAAAATGAGAGAAATGAATTTAAACTATGGTTTATTTTGAAAAGTGCATATGAAAACTCAAGTGATATATGAATATTGGCTCTCAATGTAGAATTGTATAATATGATTTATCATATTCAAAAAATCTAGTCTAGAATCTACGTAAAGTAATAAATATAAAAATATACTTGTTTCTATTTGAAAGAATATAGTTGATGTTTCATTAATGATGTTTCATGAGGAAATAATACTAAGATGTAAACTACTATTAAACACTCTTCTCTTTAATACATGTGGGTTCTCAACAATATAGTTGCTTCTTATGTACTTAAATATTCTAGGGAAAAAAACTAAAGATTATTTAAGTAGATTTGATATTTGCAAAAAGGTATAAAAGGAACTCTCATTAGTGGGGCTTCTGGAATTAATTCATCTTATTTGCATTCTAGGTCTAATTGGACAATATTGAACCTATGATGAATAAAAATGAATTTTCTCATAGCTTCTAGAGGTAATACAGGTCCATCTAGAGCTAACTGTATTTTACAAGACTCTTAGGGGAAAATACTCTTGTCCTCTTATCTCTCATTAGTTCTTGAAACCAATAATGAGACAAAGTTTCAAGATCCTCTCCATGGATTAAAGTTATGTGAGGCTAAGAAGGTCTCCAATCTAAAAACTAAAGGGGATTCTCTAGTGATCATTAATATTGTGTGGTGTTGCTCCACTCCCTGTAAGGGGCTTTAAGAGGTATTAGATGCCATTCTCACTATCCTAGCTCATGCTTTCCAAATAATCTGATGAGTCACATTTTTTAGGCTAATTCTGCAACTGGTGCTCCTTTTAACCTAGCTATTTATTGGGAGGTGTCCTTCACTTCAAGCCCCAAATAAGTTAGAGTTTATTGTAATCTTAGTGTACTAGTGCCATAGTGGTTTACTAAGGCCTAGCCATTTATTTGGATGGCTTGTATAATGTGTGTGTTAGCACATTTATCTTCTATCTACTTTTGGTCACTTCTTACTAGATGACCTTGTACTGAGAACACATTGCTACATTTGGACAACTAGCCTTTCATGGAAGCACTTGGGTCAACCCATGTTATTTCATCCTCATTTTCAAGATTTCATCATAAATTTACAACCTTTTTATCTACTCTATTTTATGTGGCCTTTAGATTTTGCTAGGTTACATATATGGATGAGTTTATTTCTTCCTTGCAATATTTTGACTAGTTTAACTTGTATAAATTGTAGCAAGGTTAGATTAAAAACATATCAAATAGGATATTTTTAGGTATTCATCTCTTAACTTTAGATAAAATTAGTTTAGGTTCTAAGATGCATACACCTATTTAGTTTCCTAGTCCTCATCAATGAATTACATATCTCAATCTCGTAATAAACTGGAGGTTAAAGTGGTCTATTTGGCTCCAAATGGGTTGACATTGGAAACCGTAAATATAGTTTTATGGGCATAATTCTTGGTTGCAGACATTAAGGACATTGGTGGGTATTTTCCCTTCAATAAAATAATTATCTTTGTTAACTATTTCCATGGGGGCTACACGTAGTGAACCTGAATCATAACATGTCCATTCACAACATACTAAAGAATCCCCCTATTTTAAAAGATATTTCCCCAAACTTCTTTTTTGTCACCCATTCCAATACGTACCCAGTTTCGTCCACACTCGTTTTCTTATATAAACCCCCACCTCCTTCCAAAATAAACCCCCTCCCCCCTATTTAGGCAATATATTTCCCCTTTTTTGCCCATTTTAAATCCCCCAATATGAACACATGTGGCATTTTATTTCCCCTTCAGTGAAAACCCCGTGTGTTAGAATAAGTAAGAGGGGGGTGTATCAGTGGCCTTAAAAATGATTCCAAAGACTCAACCAAACATTTATATCTTAAATATAATATCCTCAATTATCTTTCAGTCCATCAAGATGTATGCCTTAAATAACTTTAACAAATATATATTGCTCGGTAAGATATACTATTTATCTTTTCTAGCCTTTAGCGAGTAGCAGCAATTAAACTTAGTGTTTACCAACCAATCTAGTTTTAGTAATGTGTAAAGAAAACTATCAATGCAATGAAAGAAATACACATTTGATATATGGATTTTTAACATGGATTTTGGCAAAACTCAGTGTTTTGGATAATGAGAAAGGGAGAGTGCTGACAAGATTTAATTTTCTAAAGAGTTTAATCACTCCTAAGCTATCCATACTTGAGGTTCATTTATCAGACTTGCAGAAAGTGACAGATTCATTGACTAAATATATGCCCATAGAATTGAAATAAGATGAGACCGCATCATTTGCATTGAATCGCATCATTCATATCAGTCAGATATTGTTCACGTCATGGAGTAGAGAAGTGAATATCTTGGAAGATTCCTTTAAAGACATTCTAAAACTGGTGAGCAAACACTAAATCTTATTGTTTTGTATGCACATTTGTCATTGTTTTCAAAGGGGCAGAAGAGAGAAGAAGAAGAAAAAATAATTAATAAAAAAATATAAAAGAGAGAAAGAAAAAAAAAATAATAGAGGAGAAGAGAAAATGGGAGGAGACACTAGAAGAGGAAGGAGAGAACATAGAGGAGAGTGTTTTTGTTGGAATACTTATTCAATTTTTCTAAGTGTTGCCATCAATGACAAAGGGAGACATTGTTGGCAAGTGATCATTTTGTGTAAATGTGATTCACTTTTATATTGTCATTTGTGGCAACACATCTAGGTTTCAGCTCGATTCCTATAAAGATAAGTTTTGCTTATTTAGAAATTAACTTAGTATACAAGCATAGATACAGAAGTATTTTGGATATCGAAGATCGAGATTGATGAATTAGGGAAAGAGAGCTTAAAGGAAGATAATATGGAGTATTTATGACCTCCACCTAAGATCGATTTGGTTTTGGTAATGTCTACGGTGAGTTAGAATGAATTTAAGACAGATAGACAATGAAAGAACAACGATACAGAGCAGTTGGACACTAGCGAAGATTGAGGCAGTATGACATGGGTTCCAGGCAATCGAAGCTGTATTATGGTTTTTGATAACCTACACATTTACTATGGAAGAGCGTCAACTATGCATTTGATATTTACTATATTAAATATATTTTGTATTGAAGGTCGACTTTGTAATATTTATAATATTCATATTAGGAGCCTTAATTTGTAAAGTTGTGTGTCATATATGTAATATCTTTTTGATAAAGACATATTTTTTTGACACTTAGATGGACAGTTGGATGAGTTGGTGAGTTAATAGCAGAGCAGAGAATGACAAAGATCATTGAAGAGTTATAAAGGAACTATCTAAGCACTAGTGTTGCTTGTTTTGTTCACGAATGAAAACACTTTGTAAACAAAATTACATTGTAAGAGTTGTAAGCTAAGTTAGCCCCTAACAGGGTGTTGTGAAACTTTAACAGGGTTGTAATTTCTTTAACAAGGAAATGTGCTATTTAATATTTAGTTCCTAAAAGGGATAGGTCTCCTAACAACGACTTTATACTTTAGTACATACTTATGGGTACCATCCCCACCAGGGTTTTCCCTTGGCTAGGGTTTCCTCAAAAACAAAATATGGTGTTATTCAAGTATTGTGTCATTTCCTTATGTTCTTTTCTTTACTTCAAGTTTATTGTTAATGTTTAAATGGTTGAAGAATTTAATTAAGTACTATAATACTGATTCACCCCCCTCTCAGTATTATCCAATCCTAACACTAGCATTCACTATGTTGTCAATAAGAGAACCTTTTGATACTCTTGAGTATCTCAATACAATAAGAATGGTTAAATTCTACTCGGTAAAGACATTTTATGAATCAATGGTTTAACTGATATAGTAACTGGTCTATTCATTAATACAAATTTAATCCTATTGTTAGTCCAATAATACCTCTCTGATTAATATGCTCTTCATTTATTTTGCTCCCCTGCTTTCTTCTATTATGCTCAGTTAATGCTCCGTCCTCTGTTGCTCGGTGTCTACATAATTCTTTGTCTCTGTTCTTCAGCCTATATGACCAGATCAGCATGAAGAATTCTATCTTCACCAGAATTATATTCAACATTCTTCTCTTTATAATGAATTCCTTGTCTTTCTTTATAAACATGTTTATCTATTCATTCTCCTTGTTTTTTTTGTAGATAACTTCTTGATCCGTAAAACTCAGCATGCTTTCTTTATCATGTAAAGCTCTTTGTTAGTTTTATTTTGTAGATCTCTTCATGATAGATGGGAATAAAACATGTTTTAAATCTCCTACTTGCTTTAGTTCAACTGATCATTAAGAATAAAGAAATCAATTAGTCAAACTAAATATAGCTCCTGCCAGCTAAGTGTTTTTGTCATTATTTAACCTTAGTTTTGATCGGTCATCAACTTTAGTTAGCTCAGTGACCACTTCAGTTATGCTTGGTAAATAGCTCTTGCTTGGTAACTACTTTCTCAGTTACTGCGGTGCTCAGTATACACTATGAATTTATTGGTGTTTACTATCTGTTGGTGTGCACTGTCTGTCGGTGTTTACTGTTACTCAGTGTATACAGAACTTCTATGTTTTTTCGACCACATAAACTTTCTCTCTTCAACTCTTCAATTTTATGATAATATGTATATAACCAATCAAACTATATCAAGTTGAAATCAATGACAATACAATACATTAACTGATTTAATATATTGCATTCACTTTTTCAGTTCGGTGATCATCAACTTATCATCTTCAAACATTCAATTAGTTATAGGTTATCACAGTGATTATTTCATATCAAATTTTGTAATAGATCTTTAAATGGAAGGAAAAAAAAAAACTGATAGATTTTTTTGAATCAAATAAGGAAGAATAAAATATCATTCAAACACATGGCATGTTAAATAAAGTTGGATAATAATTGTCAAAAGATAAGGTTACAAATTAGTAGGTAGATAGAAATATGAGAAACCATGGAAAGTGTCCCTCGTCAAGGCGTAATATATAAAACCAGTTATACAATTACAATTACAATTCAAACTACTGATTTCTCCCCCATCAGACTATTTCTTCTATCTTCTTGTGAGTATGATACGTGTCTGGTGTTCCACAATATGGAAATTCTACTAGAGGATTCTATAACATCAACTCCTTCCATTGATCAATTCCCTAGTTCTGTGGTAAACTTAGACATCTGTTATGAATTCATTTTTGTTTCCTATAGGAGGACCACATATGCCTTATTTTGAAGTATGCAACATTTGACCACTCACTGCTTGTTAGAGGTATTTAATCCCCTAATATTCCAGGATAATATTTTCATTGTTCCTTGGGAAGGAACTTCCCCTTCCCTTCTTGTAAATAGGCTGTGATATTATTTTGATTGAAATCCTCCCCATCTTCATCTCTATGTTCTGAAAGTGATTTCCTACCTTTGCCTTTCTTTCTGATTTTCCCACAATCAGGAGAGGTTTTCCTAATATTGGATTTTTGGATGCCTAAGGAATTGTCTTCAACCACTGAGGCCTCAAGGGATGAGGGAAAGGTCACCCTAGATGGATAGGGTGAGGATAGGAGATTGTCCTTAGAAGAATTAGAGTAGATCAATCCTTCAAAGTCCTCTAAATGCTCTTCATCTTACACATAATCTCCCTCTAAAAGTCTTTGTATAGTAGAGAGAGAGAGAGAGAGAGAGAGAGAGAGAGAGATTTTATACAAAGGGGCCACTATTAGTACATCTGAATAGATCATATACTTCTTGTATTCAATGTGATAAGGGAGATTCCTGATGCTTATCTTGTGAGGGATGGATGTTAAGATTCTCCTTGCCTATATCATTTTGCTTAAATTTCAAAATTGATTTGAGGTCCATAATGCCACCTTTAACTCTTTCTAATGTGGAGTATTTTTTTATTTCCCCTTCATTAGTTTTTCTATTTTTCTTTTGTTTAGAGGATCCCTTGGTGTAACCTGAAGATTCTTTGCTTTACTTTTCTTTGCCTAAGAGTCTAGAAGATTTTGTGCACCTAGAACTATTAGTGGATGTACTAGACTCCATCAGCTTTAGGTTTTGAGGAGTAGGGGAAGAATGAGTAGAGGATTACCTTCCCACTAAGTCTCCCCACAGAGAAGAAGGTTCGTCTTCTTCTTCCTCTTCTTCTTCTTCTTCTTCTTCTTCTTCTTCTTCTTCTTCTTCTTCTTCTTCTTTGGACTTCCATAAACCATTGAGACAACAGTTGGTTGTTATTTTCCCATTCTCTCGAAGAAGCCTTTAGTTCTATTATGATCTCCTTTTCTGCTAGCACTTGATCTGCAATTTTAGATAGCATATTTGTTTGGACTTCCATAAACCATTGAGACAACAGTTGGTCTATATACTTGTGATTAAATCTAGGAATTGGGAACGAAGGAGAGAAAGGTGGAGGAGACAAGAAAGGTTTAGTGCTAGATTGATAAGCTGATATTGGTGGGAGCCAAAGATGAACTAGGGGTAGAGAGCCTTTATTAGTTCTAGACTTGAGAATTAATCGAGAGCTGGAATCCAGTCCTGAACTTTTGAACCACTGTAAAATGTTCCCATTGAAACCATCAATTTTTTGAGACCTCTGAGACTTTGTATACATTTTAGCTGATGGTAATGTGGGCATGTTAATAATATACTCTTCAGGCTTATCTTGGGATGATGATAAGTCTCCATTACAAAATATAAAGGAAAATTCAAATCTCTTTATTGAACTTGTCCTCCAGCATTGGATTCTCAACTGATATCATCTTTTCCTTATGCACTATCTCAAGGAAGAGGTCTGTGAAGTGGTTTGGAGAATGTTTCAAACTCCATTGATCCTCTTCGGTTCTATATCCTCTTTGTTCCATCTTGATTCTGTGTCAAATGCAGGATGTTTGAAAGACTATTGTGTGTCTTCTATAGTCTGATCAAGATTTGGTTGAGAATGTTCATATGAGACTGTCTAAACCCAAATGCCATATTTGGATATAATCTTAAGCAATTTTGGTATTTCTTTTCTTAGATTCACGAGCAGACATAGCATGGTATTCACAGAGTTTTTTTGACATGAGAGTTTGAGATAAATGCCTAATTTATTGGCAAATATTTGAAGAATGTATGCAGATCTATACTCTATAGGCAGGTTCTTGAGAGATATCCATATTGGAATGAATTTGATGACCTGATCCTCACTGTTGAAATTTGGGCTCCATTGTTGCATGTGAAACCCGTGGTTATTGTGAAACCAAAATTTAAATTTGAATATTTTGTCTCTACTAAGTTTGTCTTTAAAGAGGACTACTAAGAATCATGTCTCAGAATCTAGGAACTCTATTTTTTGAATATTATCCAAGTATTTGTGTGCCCATTTGTTAACAACTAAGTAAGATATATGATGTTTTGATCTCGCCAAAGCTTGAAGTGGTTATGGGTTGTGATCAAGATACTCAGAAGGAAGCTATAGAGGTGGAGAACATTTCCCCTATCATGGAGTCGACTTCACCTGTGAAGGAGACAGATAATGTTCCTGGTAATTCTCAGAACATTCCTTTTATTAAGACTATGGACCTACAGAAAATAAATGTTCAACTGCTAAAGGATGACATAGATGATAAGATTGACCCTCCTTTTGGGGTTCTCCAAACAACCAAAGCTGCCTCTATGTACTCCTTTCAGTTAATGAAATGGGTGTTCTAGGAGATCAAGAACCTACACCTTAAGTATCGTGCCATTGTTGCTAAGGTGGATGCTCTGTAGAATCAGATGGAGTCTGGCCCTAACACCAAGGAGGACAAGATGACTAACAATGACGACAGTAATGTCCTGTAGTTACAAGCCAGAATTGATACCTTGGAGCATACTATGAAAAAACATATGCATGATTACAACAACTTTATGGGCTCAGCTATGGATTGTTTCTTGACCATTAAGGTTGAGATGGATATTGGGTCGCCAGGTAACAAACCAGAGGACATTACTGAGAACCTGGAAGATGAAGGACCCAGAAAACACACTAGATTAGCTTGAAAGAAGAAAATTCATGATAGAATCCAGGAACTCTCTAAGTTCAATGCTGCAATGAAGAAGATATCTGAAGCAAAGCAGGAAGCCGCTGAGGCTTGTAAGGAGCTGTTCTAGCGCTCTAGTTTCTGGGTTTGGTGGTTGGTCTTTTTTTGTGGTTTTTCTGGCTTCTGGTTTCTTTCCTATTTTTTATTGTTGTTAGATTTCATGCGTACTGGCTTCCAGTCCTATCTCTTTTTGGGGTGCTTCAATGTTTTATCTATGTTTCTAGCATATAAGCAGTTTCAGGTCCCCATTTAAAACCTTTTTTTCCTGCAATCAGAAACTAAGTAAGATATATTGGTTCCCAAAACTTACAAATCAGACCTTGATAAAGTAGAAGGCACCTAGAGCCATCATGTGTTTCTTTCAAAAATGAGACTGAAATCGCTGGGGTAATAAAAGCATTACTATCTTGCCTACATTGAGACATTTCCTCCTCATCCTCCCTGATAGAAGGAACGTTACGTTCTCACCTACTTTGATATGTTTCCTCCTCATCTTTCCTTGTTTGCCTTAAAACTCCATGTTGCCTCTCCTCATTGATTGATATGGTTGAGTTGGGCTTGACAGGGGGATCAACCTTATGTTTTTTGAATCTCCAACTATTGTTTTCCATGCATGTGAATACTAGGTTTTGGTATCCATGTGAAGGTGGTATTGTGTTTCCCTCTGATAGCCCATGTACCTCTATTTTGAATGAATCCTGGTATCCTATTATTTTTTATCATGTCTACTCTTTTCTTATAAATGTGTCAATGCATCTTCGACTGTGCTCTCTTAGGGAGAGGAGGCTTAAATTTTCTACCATCTCAATTTGTTGGGAATATGGGAATGAGATTGGGATTAATAGGAGCTAGCATAGTGGGTGATATTTTTTTGTCTCTCAGTGCCTTTTCTAAACTCCTTACTCAGCCCCCATTATCTATCTTGGTCTCTGTGATGAGCTTTTTGTAACCATTTAAAGTGGAAGGGGGGGGGATTATTTCTTGTGTTCCATGTTTGTGTCTTCTCTTTAAACAAAGAAGGAGATTGTCTCTTCCTTGGCCTCTTTGTCTAGTGCATATATGAGTTGGGATTTTTTCCTGTTCTGCTATATTCCCATGTTTTGCGATTGTTGACCCATTCTGCCATTGCTTCCCATTATGTCTTTTCCAATGAGCTTTCTCTAATCTTCCTCTCTGAAACTCATCGCCTGAACCTCTCATCCTGCTAGTGACAGAGATTCCTCTCACAATCACTATTACTCCATTTGGGTTCCCTCATTGTTAGGGTTATGGTTAAGATTATACTTTAAAGCATGGTTAGGGTGTGGGTTAGAATTAAAATTACAATTAGTATTAGAATTATGATTAAGGTTAGTGTTAGAATTATGATTAGGGTTAGGATTAGGAGTAGTCTTTAAATTACAATTTTTTTGGGGTTCATATTGGGGCACATGGATAGGGTTAAGGTTAGAGGAAGGGTTAGGATAAAATTTACAATTAGTTTTTAAGGTTGATCTCTCTCTCTCTCTCTCTCTCTCTCTCTCTCTCTCTCTCTCTCTCTCTCTCTCTCTATGTATACGATTTGAAATTCAATATTATTTAAAACCATTTTCAATTTGGTAAATGTAATCAGAGGTGGATAGATGCTCATAATGCATTTTTTGGACCTTTCATTATGAAACAACAATAAATTATATTAATAGAAAAATAAATTTTTTTAGATTATAATGCTAGTTTACATGTTTAGTTGATAGGTTTAGCATAAAAATGGATTTAAAATATTTTCAAGTATGATTGGATGATAAAAGATATATATTTCCAATTTAAAGTTGAATGAAAAATAAATAAATTACGGTAAACAGTTTTTTATGATTTTAAATCTTCAATCTTCAATTATTATCTTTGATATTTTTGATGAATAGAGGCCTTTACTATTAAAATATCAAAGTATAATATTCACAAAAAAGGACTGAGGGATGAAAAATAGCCCTGCAAAGAGTCACACGGCATCATGCCAGAATTAAATAACTATTCATAAAAAAAAACATAGAAGAAAAGCCCTGAGGCTGCGAGAGCAGTAGCAAAAGAGGGAGGAGGATCTTTATCATTTGGATTGCCCCAAACATTGGGCCGAGGGGGTTTTCTGGGAAGTGACCACCCATCATGTTCTTCTTTTTCTTTCTCTAGTTCTCCTTCCTCCCACCTAGAAGAGATGGCGAGAGCCAAGTGGTGGATGTTATCAGAAGTGGCAGGAGGCCACACAGAAACAGTGGTTGACAGCCGAGCAACAATAGAGAAAAGAAAAGGAGGACATCCAGTAGATGAGGCCCTCCTATCAGGAGGAGAGGTAGAGTGGCAACACCAAGAGTGGGACTTTCTTGAGCACCTGGCTGAGGCACTCCTGCTATGACGCTGGCTCCGGGGTGGCGTATGGTCAACAAAGAGAGAATTGGGTTGCACGTGTGCTACACTACACATGGGATTACCCTAGAATGCTCCAACAAATCCTACAAGTGGGTGACCTCAAGGGCCACCTTGTCAACTTGTACTTGGATCTACATCATGAAATTATTACATAAACTCGCCTTAGCATAAAGAGAAACATTGATATCCTGAAAGATGTGAGTAAAAATAACACCATTACGGTCTTTCCATAAGGAAAAAAAATCTCCATCCTGAAAGCATGCCAAATCTAGGTATACTGGGAAGGCATTCTGGGTGAGTCCCCAAGGATAGCCATATGCCAACAGAAAAGCTCAGGCCAAAATGGTATAAAAAAACTATGAATCCATTACCAGTCGTTCTAACCTCGACAACAGAACAAAAAAATATGCATAATGGTTTTTGAATGCCCATAGAATGGGCATTTAGGATTAGGCATACCTAAATGACAAAGCCAAGCTCCCAAGGGTAAACCTTGGTAGAGAAAACACCAAGCAAAATGAGAAATTTTGGGTTCAATGATAGCATCCCAAATAGTGCAGAAACGCTAGCTCCAAGTCTTTTTGGAAGAAGAAAGATACCAACGATGATTGAGAGAATTAATCATAGGAAAATGAGGGACAAGCCAAGAATACCCAAGTTTGGGTCTGTAGTTGGTAAATGGTGTATCAGGGTACCATTTCCAATCTTTCCACCATGGTTTAACTGACTAAATGCCAAGTTTGTGTAGGAGATGTAGCACAATAGAAGAGACAAGAAAGTCAGAAGTCTGATGATCTGGATGAGTGAGCCGAAATTGAACCTGGAGGTCATCCCTTGAGTGAAGAATTATGGTGGCTATAGAAAACAAATCCTTGGGAATTTGAATGCCTCATTTGTGAAAATGCAAAGCACTCATCCCTTGGATTTTGGCCAGAGGAAACCCTTGTTGACCAAAAAGCAGGGACCACCAAATGTTCTGCTAATTAAAAGAGAGCCCATCCTAGAAGCCATTGCCATCCCAGCGAAGCCAAAGTTTGATAGCTTCCCAGGCTCGCCAAATACTTTTGACAACAAAAGTACCTTGGATTTAAACTGGGTGGTTCATAACTAGAAGGGTTTGAAAGCCAATCCCTTTCCAAGCTGGTTTGTACAAGGGATACCTGGAAGAAATGCAATGATGAAGTAGAATTTTCCAAGCCTCATTTGCCTATGAGGCAGCACATTTCACATAGAGTGCTAAGCCTTGTTTCTGAGTATGAAGTAAGCCAAGCCCACCAGAAGCATTAGGGAGACAAAATAATTCCCAGGCAACTCTATGAAAGCTATGCTGATCTGCACCAGAGGCCCAAAGGAAATCCCTCAAAAAAAATTTGAACTTCTTGTAGGAATCGTTTGAAGGAGCCTAACAAGAAGAATAGTAAACATTCATATCAGCCAAGACCTTGGAGCATATCTAAAACTTCCCAGCGAGCGAGAGTGGTTTGGTAATCCAATAGGTAAGCTTTTTATCAATTTTAGTTAACACAGCATTCCATAGATTAGTAGAAGTAGATTGAAAAGCAAAAGGAATTCTAAGGAAAGGAAAAATTTCCCTATGCTGAATCCTAGACCAACCAAACTGATAAAACTAGGGCAGATCAGGAAGGGAAGAATGCCTATAACACAAGGTTTTATGCCACTGAATGGCTGAACAAGAGGCCAAAAAAATGTCTAAACACTGCAAGGCTTCCTTGATATTCCCTTCATCCTCTTCAAGAGTTATATAGGAATCATTGAAAAAATGACCATTGACCAAATGCTGAGTAGAATTAGGAAAATAAATCCCACGAACATGGCCCAGAGAGATTGAATGTACTAACAAATAGCCAAATACTTCAGCTGCCAGAACATATAAGGCAGGAGCAAGCGGACATCCTTGCCAAATGGATATGAAGAGGCCAAAGGTGGAAGACTGGCTGCCATTAATGGTGATGCAAGCAGAGGCATCCCTAAAAAGCATCTACATAGATTGAAGAAATCTAGGGCCAAAATCTAGAGAATGAAGCATAGCAATAATAAAAACCCATTCAATGCGGTCATAAGCTTTAGCAAAATCAATTTTAAGAAAAAAGGGTTTTCTATTGAGACTTACGAGTGCATTCCATACCTTCCCACACTGCTATAATATTATAAGGAATATATCTTGATTTGATAAAGCTAGTTTTCTTAGAATGAACAATTTAAGGAAGGATGTGATGGATCTTAAGAGCTAGAGCCTTAGCGATGATCTTTTAAGAAACATTGAGCAAGGTTATAGGTCACCAGTTGCAAATATTCTCAGGATCCCTAGCCTTGGGAATGAATTTAATGTTTCCTTAATTGATAATATCCCCTAGAGACTGGGAATGATAAGCTTCAAGGTAGACCTGGTGTAAATTAGGGCCAATGGCATTCCAGAGTGTTTTATAAAACTCACAGAGAAAACCATCACAACCTGGAGCCTTATCATCAGCCATGGCAAAGACAGTCTCCCAAAGATCTTGCAAAGTAAGAAGCTGATCAAAAAAATATCACTGGGAAGGAAAAACACATTGAGGCACAACAACTATGCAATCCACAAGAGATTGAGTGCTGGGAGGAGAAGATCCCCGAGTGGCAAAAAATTGTTCATAATGATGAAAAATGGCTTGCAGAATATCAGGAATCTCTGTGAGGAGGGATTGACCTTCTTTTATCTTGGTTATGCCCCCATTAGTGTGACAGACATGGAGAGATGCAAAACATTATTTAGATGCTTGATCTCCAACCTTTAACCAATGCAATCAAGCTTTGATCTAAGCACCTCTGGCAGCATAATTGTCTGCAGCTTTTTTCTTCTAACGTAGCTGGGCAAGGTGAAGTTGTATGCCTTGATTGAAAGGATCAAGAGGTAAGGCCTCTATGGCAACATAGAGAGATTTTGTGTTGGCATCATAGGACCGACGGTGGTAGATGGCAAGTTGTCTACCATAAATGTGCAGAAAGCATGTCGTATGCCGGATGGCATCATTCCACCACTGAATCCAGCCAGACAATTGCGATGGCCGAGGTTCAAGGTTCCAAACCTGATTAATGTGGGCCACCATGGAGGCATGGTTGAGGATAGAAGTATTAAAGAAGAATTGAGTGGTGGGAGGTTGAGCCTTAGCTGCCTTCTAAACAATATTAAATTGAATGGGGAAGTGATCAGACAAGGTCACATCAACAAGAGGAGTAACCGAAAAGGCATGTTTCTCAGAAAAGGAGAAAATATTGGGCCATAATCATGGCACAATGAAGCCATTTATGAATTATGTTAGAAGAATCACTAAAATTAGACCACGTGTGCCAAACTCCATCCGGTCGGCGGCTGCCAAGATTGGGATAAAAAAGGCCCAATTATGCATGTAATACTAGTTCACCGGCTATCCATCAAAAAGGCAAAATGTCATATTTATCAAAGGCCACTTCAACCATATTAAAGTCACCACAAAAATCCAAGTTGAAGGTGGCAGAGAATCTGCAAGCCAACGCCAAAGGTGACATCTCTCAACAGCATCATTGTGAGCATAAACATTAACTATGCCAAAAGAATAATTTTCAATAATGAAAGTGGCCCAAACAGATCTTTGCATGGGATATGAGCCATGATTGATTAAAAAAGAATAGCACCAAGGAGAGAGGAGATTAACTACTCCACCTCGACCATTTTCATGCTGAGAACAAAGAGCAAGGCTCTTAGGCCAAATAGCTTTGTAGGTAGTATCAAGCAAAAACAATAAATTTTAACTTCGTGGAGGCATAACACATCCAGATGGCTAACATGACGATGAACATCCCTGACAGAATACTTTTTGGGTAGGTCTATCAGACCCCTAACATTCCATGAGATGTACTTCATGAGAAAATAGTGTCGTCCATACCATCACCATCCCCAAGGGAAACAAAACTATTTGAAAAATAAGTGAAATTATTCCCAGGAGACTCCATGGAAACATTTCTGCATTTTTCTAAAATGTCCTCTTGTGCGGCCTCAGCACACCCTTCAGGGCTATGAGAGCGGCGGGAAATGGGAGGAGAAGAAATCATGAAATATTCCTGAGGTGTGTGAACCCAAGAAGGGTTAACACTAGAATCAAAAATAAATTTCCCCTATTGACCAGGGTTTGAAACAGAAGTATTATTCTCAACATGAGAAGCATCGTGAACTGCGACAAGAGGAGGTGGGAGTTGCGAAGTGGAAGCTAGAGTGGCAGGATTAGCCTTCTTGTTCTTGTGGCCAACTATTACCTAGTCATCTTTCTCGGTGTCCTCTTTTATACTAGAATCTGCAGGCTATGAACCAAAATCCTTAGGGGGAGGTTTGGGCCAAGAAACTTCCAAAGGGCAGTCCTTAATGTTGTGCTCTGTGGATTGACAAAGATAATAAGTGTTGGGAAGGTTGAGGTAAAGCAACTTCTGAGGGAAGATGGTTTTTCCAACCTGAATCTCAACACATTCTTTAAGATCTCGAGAGATGTTAACCTCAATGAAAATCCTATTTTGAGGCCGAGGATTGAGAAAGCGGTCATGCTCGCTACAAATAACCCTTCCTAGAATTTGCACAATGACATGCATGAAAGGCCAACAAGGTAGAAGAAGACGAGGAAACTCAACCCATAGACGAACTTTTAGTTTCTTGTCATCAGAAATAGATAATTCTCGAGACCAATGCTGGAAAACTAAAAGGGAAGCCCTAATATTCCAGGGTTCTTTGGCAAAAATAGCATCCACATGAGTGGAATTGGAAAAGGGAAACAAAAAGAAACCTTTGGTGAGACTGTGAATGCCATCCAAATGGCTTCTAGGCTTTCGCCACCCAATCCTTAATCACATTATTAGGAGGGTTGCGACCCAGAAAGTAACCAATAAGAGTATGCATTTCAAGCCAAGAATAGACATCATCAAACTCATGAATGGGCAAAAAAATATCAGGCTGAGACATACCTCATGGAACTCTTTGGGAACAAACTTGCGAGGTCTCTTTCTTGGAGGTTCCATTGTTATCCATCACCAAAACAACACCAACATCAACTGCTGGGCTAATGGTTGTCAGGGCCATAAATACTAAAGCTTTTCCTGCAGTAGATGTGGTATGAAAGGATAGGAGGGCTCAGAATAGAAAAATGACTCTAAACACTAGTAGAGAAAAAAAACCATTCTCCCAACATCAACTAAAATTGCCTTCCTTATGTTTGATATTTTATTTTATTTGTACAAATCTTCCTTTGTATTGGAGAAAGGAAATGCTACTAAACTTATACTTCAAATATAAACTAAAGAATTTTTCATCATTGTTGTCAACTATGTCAGCAAACAAATACATTTTCATACTTTTCAACCATATTCTAGTAAGAACTATACAAAGCCATTTTTTAATATTATTAAGTAACAAAAGAATTTGTAGTAAGTGACCATGATTTTTTTAATAAATATTTTTTTTAAATAACTATTTTTAATGTTTAGGTATTCACCTTTCTTATAGTTCATCATATCAAAGAAAAAAGAATAAGAATTTTCATTATTTCAATTTTTTGAATTTGTATAATAGTAATATTCTTTTTTGGAATATAAGACATATTAACATTCTAGAATTAGATGAGGAGGATGAAGCTTTACGAGGATATCTCATGGAAGAAAATGATTATAACCATGATACTCAAAAGGATTTGTTGACAGGAGATAGTGAAGCATAACTATTTGGAGAAGACCATAGGCAAGGGAAGGGGGAAAAGATTGGGGTAGTTACAATGAAAACTAAAAAGATGAAAAATATTACTTCCCAAATAGAATTGGAGATTCAAGATGGCATGGACAAGGGTGAGGATGTACCGATTGATGACAAGGATCAGTATAGGTTAGAGTCAACTATTCCACAGGGGGTTACGATCGTAAATTATTCTTATCCATTGAATAAACCCCTAACCAAAAGATACACTACAAACTGACTCCTAAGAAGAGGGGAAGAAAGCCAAAGTGTATAAAGACTAAGACAAAAATTGTAGCAGGTATTCAATTAACACTGGATGGTAAGTTTACACTGTCTAAAAGAATGACAAGAAGAACTAAGGATTTTTTGTCAATAATGAAGATAACCTCATGGAATGTCAGAGGCCTATATGCCTCTGAAAAAAGATGTAGAACTAAGAAATATCTTAATTCTATGCAGGCAGATATTATCATGTTACAAGAAACTAAGATGTCACAAGAAACTTTCAAAAAAACAATTGGAAAATGGGAAAATTGGCAATCGGTTCATATAAAGGGAATTCATGCGTTAGGGGGTATTGTTGTATTATGGGATCCTAAAATAGTGTAAGGGTAGCTCCTCGACTAGAATGATAGCTGGCAATTAATAAAAATCAATATCTGTCCTTCATCTTGATTAATGTGTATGGCCCCACGACAACACATGACAAACAAAGACTGTGAAAAAATTTGACTCGTATCATCCAACTTCAAAATGGAAAAAATCTAATATTGGGTGGATATTTTAATGCTATATTCAAGCCAGCAGAAAAGAATGGGGGTCTTTGGCCTCCACTAGAAACTATCCAAGATTTTTTGAACTTTGTAGAAGATAATTATCTGATGGATATTGAGCCTAATAATGGTGTTTATACCTGGACCAATGAGAGGGCTGGTTTCTCTCAGATAGTAGTCATATTGGATAGGTTTCTTATTTCACAGGAGTGGAAACTCAAAAATTTCATATTTCAATTAGCAATTATGTCTCGGCTAGGCTCGGATCACTTTCCCATCTCTCTACAAGTAGACTCTCCAACATCAAATCATGTGTTTCAACATTAATTATCTTTTAAGTTTGAATAGATGTGGCTTTGGCATCCTCATTTCTTACCTCTTCTCAATCAATGGTGGGTGAGTGCCCCGCGATGTGAAGGATCTAAAATGCATCAATTTGCAGAAAAAATGAAGCATATTAAAAAGCACATTAAAAAATGGAATGAGTTGGTATTCAACAATATATTTAAAGAAAAAGAGAATGTTAAAAGACAACTCACTGAAATATTTGAAAAAACCATTAGCCAGGGTATGGACAATGGTGACTATGATAAAAAAAAACTCTACAGCGGGAATGGGAAGAGCTATGTAGTAGATAGGAGGAATATTGGCGTCAAAAATCAAGAGAACTTTGGTTAAAAGAGGGTGACAAAAATACAAAATTTTCCATTCATCTGCAAAACAAAAGGAAGCATAAAGTTGTATCTTCTCTATTAATTAGGAAGTTTTGGGTAATCCAATAGTTGATGCCAGTGGCATTCAAGAGGAATGGGTCAGGTTCTTCAAAAATCTTCCAGCTCCAGCAAATCTACCAGCACAAAATGTCCTCAATGTGCAAGATCTTCTTGATGCTATCCCTCTAATTGTGTCACAATCATACAATATAGCTTTAATGGCTCCCTTGATCATTTTGAATTGAGAAGAGTAGTATTCTCTCTTCCTCTGGATAAAGCACCGGGTCCAGACAGCTTCACAACCCTAGTCTTTCATGCTTTCTGGGATTTCATTAGGTGGGAGTTATTGGGTGTTATTGAAGAATCTAGGAAAACCAAAGCTATGCTAAAATACTACAATACAACTAACATAGCCATAATTCCCAATATTAAAGGACCCAAAAAAAATTTAGATTTCAGAGTGATCTCGCTATGCAATATAATTTACAAAATCATTATGAAGGCAATTTATCTAAGAATGCATTATCTGATACCAATCTTGTTTCGCAATAGCAAGGCGGCTTTGTACTGGGTACGAAAACTATAGAAGGGGCTCTAGTTGCTCATGAGGTTCTACACTCAATTAATACTAGAAATTCTTCTAATTTCATCATCAAACTTGACATGATGAAGGCTTATGATAGAGTTTGTTGGGAATTTCTTTTCAAAGTTTTACAAAAAAATTGGTTTGCAAAAAGGTGGTGCAAATGGATTAAAGCATGTATTTTGGGTGCATGGTTTTTAGTTTTAATTAATGGGGTGCCAACAGGATTCTTTGCTTCAACATAAGGGATCTGGAAAGGGGGTCCTCTATCCCCAGTCTTGTTTATCTTAATGGCTGAAGCATTCAGCAGATACATTTAAAAAAATGCATGTTCTTGGATATTGGCAAGGTGCATAGATTGAGGACACAAATATTACAGGAACACATTCCTTATATTTTCTGGTGATACTTTTCCTTTTGGGACTGCTAATGTGAATGAAGCCAAACAGATTAAACAGACTTTAAACTTGTATACTTCAGCCTTAAGCCAAAAAGTAAATGCCCAAAAATAAAAAAATCTACTTGTTCAATACTAATCAGATTATCTCCAATAGAATTGTCAATATATTGGGGTTTACAGAAGATTTTCTACCATCAGTGTACCTTGGCATCCCGTTCTTCATGGGGGTAAACAAAATAAACTATTGGCACCTTATTATTGAAAGAATCAAAGCTGGGATAGTTTCTTGGAAAGCCAGATGGCTATAATTTGCAGGTAAAATTCTTCTAATAAAAATAGTCTTGTCAGCTATTCCTAATTATTATCTATCAATGCTAAAAGCTCCTCCATTAGTGACTCAGACAATTCAAAAGATACTTAAAGATTTCCTATGGACTGGGAACAAAAATGGCGAAAAGAAAATCCCACTTATTTCTCTGCAAGACATTGCACAGGTAAAATATTTGGGTGCGGCGAGTGTGCATGATTTGGTAAAAGAAATGCAATATTCGGAGGTAAATTAGTATGGAAAATGTACTCCAAACCCGACAACAAATGGTTTCAAATTTTACAATAGAAGTATCTCAATAATAACTGCTCTTCTATAGTATTCACTATTTTAGACCCCCTGGAAGGTTCGATTATCTGGGATTTTATGATGGCTTCTCGAGATATTATGGCTAAGTATATCTCCTGGGAAGGCAACAATGGTGAAAAAGTTAAATTGTGGAGAGATTCATGGAATAGTACACCTCCCCTAATCAAATTGGTGCCAATGGATGACATGATTTCCTCATCAAAAATTATTTTGGGTTCTTACTTGGTGGATTATGTATCAGCAATATGTCGGTTGTCAAGAAGAGTTATTTGGAAGAATCTAGCAGAGCTTCCTATTTCAGTTCAAGACAGAGATAGATTATCAAAAAATTGTCAGAAAAAAAGTCTACATGTTAGGCAAGGAAGATAAGTTATTTTGGGCTCCTAGTAAAGATTGTACATACTCTATTAAAGATTGCTACAAGGTAATTCAATAGTAGGAGTCAACAAAAGTACCATGTCGTGCATTCTCATTCTGCTGGAATAATGTCACTCTCCCTAAAGCAGGATGCTTTGCTGGGATAGAATTAAAAAAATGGCTCTAACAAGTGATACATTAATTAAATTCCATATATCTCAACCATTTAGCTACCTTCTTTGTGAACAAGAAGTTGAATATGTGGACGACTTACTCTTGAATTGGCCCTTTGCGCAACACTGTTGGCTTTTTGTTTTTTCCAAACTATAATACTCCGCTCCTCTTCCCAAAAAATTATGGAATCTTTTTCAATCATGGCTAGAATTATATACTAAATCCCTCTTTTCAAGCTTGTGGAAATGTACCCCAGCATTAGTGGTGTGGGCAATATGGCGGGAACACAATAAAAGAATATTTCTCCAAAGTCCCTCTTCTATCGAAGTTGTTCTCACAGGTATTGAAAAATAAATATCTGAGGTGGTTAATGCTAGCCACTCAAAAGTAAAATGTTATCCAATGCTATCTAATTGGGACAATGTTGTCATACGAGAATGGAAAAGTATTAATGTACCCATCAGTTGGTGCCACCAAGCTCAAGTAAAAACCTCTCAAGTTGGAATTCTGTCCATTGGATTCCCCCTGTGCCTGGGCTTGTCAAAATAAATTTTGATGGCTCTTCCCGTGGTAATCCTGGAAAGTCAAGTGTAGGAGTTTGCATGATAAACCATCAAGGTGAAGTGCATGCCATAAAATCATCACCCCTACCACAAGGCACAAATAACATGGAAGAAGCCCATGCTCTATTTGCTGGTTTAGTTTTAGCAAATAAATGTGGTTTTCAACATATACAGGTGGAAGGTGACTCTCAAGTTATTATAAATGCCTATATCAAAAGAGAATCATTCAATTGGAAGCTATCTTATATTCTCCAAAAAATATGGATCTACTTGACTCTTTTGAAGGGATCTATATCTCACACACTTTGTGAGAAGGCAATGCACTAGCAGATTATCTAGAAAATCTGGGTTGTGAAGGATTGGCCTCGAAGAAATAAACCCTCTTGATTATATCAACAATGATATTGAGATTCAAAGATTGATCTCAATTGATAAAACTTATTTATGGGTGAAACACAATTTCAGGTAGATGTCATGCTTGATTTTGAATAAGTATGCTTACGTTTAGTGCAAACATATGTATTGGAGGATGACATAGTCAACAGAATGTGAATGACACATCATTACCACATGTATTATTATAGCCATCATACAATAGGTGATATGAGTTTTCATAAATGCCCTTGTTAGTGTCACCTGCTTTGTACGTGATAATCTAGTATCAAAATGCCACTAGCTTACTCTGTTTCATGCGAGGGCACTTGCAGTAGTGTACGACTGAAGATATGCTAAGTTGAAACAAATCCAATACACACAATTAAAATACCCAAAATTAAACCTCCCCTTGCGATTGATGCCACACAATATCTTAATTTTTGTTACCGTATACATTTCCATGATTTGGCGATCTAAATTTCAATGTGAATCTATGCAGATCAGATAGTGCCTAGATTAGATAGGACTATTGGCTTGCCATGATTTGATTGCTACACTATGTGGACAAATTATATATGTGTTCCTACTTATTATTCAATTCAGTGTGCCAAGAGTATTTGCAGCATGGCGGTTATTTCCTGCGATTCATGTGGTTTGCTTCATGATGAGTTGTTGTCGCACAAATACAAAAAAAATCTTGTTCCAGATGTAGCAGAGGTTCCTTGTCCCCTGTGGGTAGATGATGATTTTTTTTAATCTTTTTTCATCTGCCGCTCCCCTGTGATCTGTAAAGCCATTTGCAAAGTGATTGGGCAACATCTGCTATCCCCGAGATCCAAGAAAGTCCTTTTTCCATTGCATATGATCTCAATATTACTTTCTAATTTGATGGATTTATTGCACTAGTTCTAGTCGCAAACAAGGTGGTTCAACCAAATTTCATTATGGGCACTAAACTTATGGTGGCTATTCAAAAGTATGATTTGTGGCAAGGATGTGCCTTCGTAGGTGGGATATTTCCTCGCCAAATCCTTCTAGCCAAGCATGAACACATGTTGATATGCAACAACATTAAATGGTTTCTAGAAAGGTATAGCTACTGAATTGTCAAAATGACACTGCAAGTAGTGGCGAAGGTATTCGGGGCTTAAATGGAGGTCAACATCTGCACAATGGTTAACACCATACTTGACTTGATGGGCACCCCAAACATATCTCCGCAGTTAAAAATCAAAATTATGGCTCTTGAATGCATTGCACTACCTCAACATTCTTTGTCGACGGTTATGGACCTGAATTTGCCATCTTCATCGAATACTCCTCCAATTGGGTGTCATGACCTCCAACTAGATTTACTCTCTCAGAATACAAAATCATGGCAAATTGAATATGATGGCTGGGTTTCAGATATGCCTAAGGCTCCTCCAGTTGGTTGGGAGAATGTGTGGGGCTTTTCCCAAGGACAACCAATTAGCCATCATGGAGATTCAGTGAATATGGAGTGATATGTTACGTATAGGGTTTTCAAATTTTTATTGTGATTAGGGCTGGTATTGTTTATCCCGTTGTATGCCCCTCTTGTGGGTTTGTTGCCCGATCGTTGGGTTGTAATTTTGTAACCTATTTTAAACTTTGTGATTGTCATTTAGGCATGAATTTTTGGATGTATATGTTCTACATTCTTGAAATCTAATTTAGTGTCGAGTTAGGGAAAGATGTGTTTATACTTTGTATTGGACAAGGATTCCAGGTTTTCTTTCCTAGTTCTTTCCCGGATGAGTCCTCGAACCAGTTTATAAATAATATATATAACGGCTCACTAACATTTGTTTTAAAAAAAATGTTCTTTTTGAATTTTTTATTTAAAAATGGTTATATTTAATTTAAAATATTATAAAATATTTTACAATATAGTCTATAATGAGATGGTTCATCATTGTGAGAAAATACCTTGCAGTAATTATTATACCATATTCCTTTAAAATGATACTAAAATATTATTTTAACTAATAGTGCATCATCGATATGTAAATAAAAAAAGAAAATGCTCGCCATTGTGTGAATGTACCTTCATAGCGCACATTATAAGTGAAATGCGATAGATACTCATTGCCTCAAATATAAATCTTATATAGTTAAATACTTGATCAAATTAAAATATAAAGAAAATGCAAAAAAACATTGACGTTATGAGAATGAAATAAAATTTATTTCAAGAAACAGATAGAAAATGAAATCTCATTACACATCATTCCTTATGGGCCCGTTTGGTGCATGGCATTAACTTATCCAAATAGGCCTATTCCAGAATAAGGGCCTATTCTCGAATTAATTAATTCTAAAAATGAAAGCTGGAATAAGCTATTCTCTGTTTGGATCCCATATTGTAAAATTGGAATAAGGATTATTTTTTTATTTTTTTAATTAATTTGAATATGTATTTTTAACTTGTGTACATATATACACATACACATACACACACATATACATGTGTATATACACACACGTGTATATACACACATGTGTATATACACACACATGTATATACATGTGTGTATATACACATGTGTATATACACATGTATACACATATACACACATGTGTATATACACACGTGTGTGTTGTATATACACACATGTGTATATACATGTGTGTGTACACACACATGTATATACACACGTGTGTATATACACGTGTGTATACAATACACACATGTGT
>MU224532.1:237042-268199 GCA_018584345.1 Thuja plicata
AAGCCCCAAAATGGGGATTAGTTTTTTAATTCTAGAATTCAAAAAATGCACCAAACAAAGAATTATTTAATTCGTGCATTATTGGCTGCCTATTCCAGGTTAATTCCAGGTGCCAAACGGGCCCTATATGTCAATGTTTGCAGAAAGCACGAATTCTGCTCCATCAATCGCATTTCCAGTGAAACTTTGTCCTTGTTCTGAAAGAATTTAATGTTAATCTCCATATATAACCTCATTAGAATATATATATATATATCCAATTTGCAATATGGGGTGTTACGTACAATAGAGGAAAAGTTCCCACAAAAGAATCTTGGAAACGTTCCACCAGTCTATCAAAAAATAATAAAGGGTATCGTTCCTTTATAATAAAATGAACAAATTATCATTATCAGCATCTGAAAACTCCTACATAAATATTGTCTGAAAAGGCTTATCCAAAATAATACCATAACATTTACTGAGACAAATTCCTAGGTCTATTCAATGATATTATAAATAATGTCGTGTGTATCAGACAAAACATGAAAGAGATAAACATGATTAAAAGGAAGTTTCTCAATACATTCAAAAGATTTTGTAATTTAATGTTTTCATTGCACTTAAATGATTAGGACTGACTGAGATGGGACTTATGAATGCAAAGCATCAAGATTCAGTAAAATATAACATAATATATCTTAAATAAAAGTTGAAAAATAAATATTCATAATGTCATTGCTTATGATATCCACTCTCAAAATAGAAAGAGCTTAAGTTTGGGGATATCAAATTATATCTCTAACAGTCAAATTTGTGCAAAATGGTTTTGTTGAAGAGCTTTAAAAAGTTTCAAACAAATGCAACAGACAGCAGGTGTAAAGCTGAGATCCACATTCGTCATTGTTCTTGCCACCTGTACCAATATGGGAGCCATGAAATATGGGTCTGGGCATCCATCAAAGTGCAGAGGAGGCATCTTATAAATAAATGATCACAAAATTAAAAAGGCGTAGAAACTCTCAATCCAACGCATTTTACAGGTGTAATTCCAGATTCCATAATGATTGCCCACATCCTCCCACCTCTTTCATACAAGAAGCCTGTCATAAAGACATCCCTCAGAATGTGATCGATGGTGATTTTGGCTGAATGACACAAGAGAAAATGAGAGATTGCAATACACTCAGAGAAAAAATGAAAAACATACCATAATATGGAAGAATCATCAATGACCCAAGTAATAGAAATTGACTTTTCTACCATAAATGTCACTATACTTCATGTCCATGCTCTTTCAAGAAGTTTCCTATCTAAAAGGGTTAGAATTTTTCTCAATTATTTCCTATAAGGTAGTGTGCATGTATATTAAATTCATCAAAATATACTCTAAATTCTTGAAATAAATCTACACCGCATGAATCTTGAAATTTGAGGCTATTTAAATTGAATATAATTCTATAAACATACATATTCTAATCATTTCTATAAAATAATTAATCCTTTTACTTATTATGCATTCTCTACAATTACCTTCTTACTTCGACAATCTAGAAACATTTATTTTTATTCTTTCTTATTATTTCTAATAAATGTGAACATTCTACCAGAATTTTAGATAGATTCAAACATATGCCATCCAAAACTATTTCTTAGAAGGTAATTCTTCATGCCAATTTAAGTCGCACAAATGAAAAAGAATCGTATAATTAATTACTTCCTTTTGACAATTTAAAATAGTATTTTTCCTCATTCTTTATTAAATCAATAATAAATGCATATATAGCGCTATAGATTTTGATAGACTTTTTTTTTAATCAATTAAGGGCCGAGGCCGAGAGATTTATATTAAAGCTTAGAAAAAGGAAAGATAGTAACAAACAGTAATCAACCTGCAAAATATTGTATTTGGTTCATAGCCCAATCCTACCGAGAGGATTGTGAACCTAGTCGAGCACCAAGGCTCAATGAGAATTTAAGAGACCAGAGTTTTAAAATAGAGCTAAAAAATGATATAAATGTTTTCCGAAAAGAAAACCACACCCAAAAAACCCTGGTGGCCTTATCTCAGTCAAAAGAGGACGTGGTGTTGTTCTCTATGGACAGAGCAGAATTTGATTTTGGACTCCCCACAAGAATTGAGGAGCCACCATTGTCCTCAAGATCTTCCTCAGTTTAGACGTCAACCAGGTCAGCGTCAACCTCCTCTGAATCTTCCTCTTTGTTTGTAGCCATGCTCGGATCCTCATCATCATGAGTTTCCACTGAATCCTCCTCTGAGGAAGTCTCCATTTCTTCATCTTCTTCATCTTTGTCTGAGGACTCAGGGATTCGCAGCCCATCCAGTTTTTCATCATACTTGTACTGATAGACCCATGAAAATTTTTCATCCAAGTTATCTCCATATGGTACATTCAAGCCCTCAATAATTCTGAGGAATTTGGAAAGGAATTTTATTCCTTTCTCCATCATGCTCTTGCGTAGCTGGTGGTCCTCCCACTCCTAGACAGAGAGAATGAACAGACACCTTGGAGGGCCAGCATAAATGTTCCTTCTTTGACTAGTCACAAAACTAGCAAATGGTTTCCCTGTAGTCATAACTATTGCCAAATCCCATGGGAATGGGGTGGTGAGATTGAAATCAATGTTCATCACTGCATTGTGGAGGCCCACAATGAAGTTTCCAGAGAAAAGACGGTCGCAGAGGTCTTCAGCCAGATTTCTAGAGGCCCCAGCAACCAAGATGCTAGCAAGGAAGCTAGAACAGATGTCGGAAAGGACCCTATATCTATGGTTAGTGCAAATAAAGTTGTACCCTAACACCTTTCAGATCGCATGTATGACCAAAGGATGTTGAAAGTTGCATACTTCCTTGATGTGATTCAAATTTATAGGAGTGTCAAAGGCGATTTGCTCAAGATCCAAATGTATCTTGATTGGGGTGTCCATGCCTAAAATAAAAAATGCAACTCAATAACCAGAGGAAAGAGAGTAGCCTAGAACTTCAGTCGTAGGTTAAGAGGGTGAAGTGCCCAACTTGTAGGGAAACAGTTTTTTTTTTTAAACTTGAATTTTTTAAAGCACTGACACATCGAGAAGGAGTGTATCTCACTTCAAGTGTCGTGTCTCGATACAGCCCTGTAGATTGTTGTACCCAACCTGTGAGGATCTGAACAATCTCCACCTAGACATACTGAAAATGGTTCGAAGAGAGAGATGTCGGTTTTGCCAAAACGGAAGTAATAGCTTTTAATACTCGCTTAAGCCTGAAGACAATCTTTCTCAAGTGATGAAATGTGTAGTTATTGCAAATTCTCTATGAGGAAGATGGCCAGTTGGCCTTGACATAAGCAAACATCACCTCCCAGGAAGCCAATATGCTCATTTTGCATAAGACATTAATGTCGATGAGACTTGAATAATTTGGGATCTACATCAACTTGTAGAACAATCCAAAATAGGCCTCCCACACACTGATGTTGAAGTGACTTCTATCTGACTCGTCAACAATAAATTGAATGAAATCCCCTGAAGCTACCTTATTTGCTAAACCATCCGCCAAAATATTCCCTTCCTGGTAAATTTGGTTAGCCGTTGTGGATTCAAAATTTTTAATTAAATTTGAAATAACCTCCAAAATGGCCTACAATTTCCAATTAGGGGAATCCATTGATCTCATAGCATTTATAGTGATCAAAGAATCACTTTCAATTTCTAGTTTTCTAATGCCCAGATCCCATGCCAGCAAGAGGCCTAGAAGGAGAGCTTTGAATTCTGCCACATTACAAGTGTCATTTTCCAAGGGTTTAGCCATTTTGGCAATAATAGATCCATCCCAGGAGTGAATAATGTATCCTACACCAGAAGGGCCAGCATTCCCTTTGGAGGAACCATCAAAATTTGGTTTATGCAAGCCTAGAAGAGGAGGGTTCCATTTTCAATTCTTCCTTAGAATAGCATTTGCTTTCACACCAATGCCAATTGTTGGAGGAATCTTTAGCCCAAACCATTTTTTGATCATGAGATCATCCCAACTTGAGTAAAACATGTGACGACCACTTTGCATTTGAATTCTGGAATTCATGACTTCCACAATTGAAGCTTCAATCCGATTGAGAATAGAGGGATAATCCATTGAGGTCTCTTGGACGATTCTCATGTTCCTTTCTTTCCAGATTTCCAAAATCAGGATGGAAGGAGTGATTAGCCATAAGTTACCACAAAGACTATCTGTGAATATTTGAGGCCAAGAGGAGAAAATTGACTGAATGTCATTAGGGAGGGTAGAGGACTAGCCCAACTTTGCACATAACCATTTCTAGCACTCTAAGGCAAAGGGGCACAAAAGTAACAGGTGATTTGTGTCCTCTTCATTTTTAAGACAAAGGACACATATGGATGGTCCATGGAATCCCATCTTCTTAAACTAATTTGTAGTAAGTATTTTCCCATGGATAGCTTCCCAAGAGAAAATGTCGGCTTTTGGAAGACAAACTTTATTCCAATACAGAATTGGGGACATTTATGAGATAAATTATCCAAGAGGATACTATATCCTTCTATTGCCTTATAATCCCCTATTTTAGATTCATTCCATATAACATTATCTTTCCCTTTTTTTATAAAGAAGGATCTATTTTCTAAAATCTTTTCCACTTTTTGAAGTTCAATTGGATCCAGATTAACCTAGTCAAATTGTTTCCACTACCAAGATGCATCAGTCAAGTTTTGAGATGCTAAAGAAATGTAGTCTTTCACTAGAGGGAACCAATTTTGAATGCAAATATTGCTAATGTTTTTGGGACCTAGCAATTGATTAATGCTCGGAAGTCCTTCCCATGAGTCATCCCAAAATATAGCGATTGAGCCATCTTTAATGTTCCATGATAGATTAGTTTCAATTAATCCTTTTGAGTTTCAAATAAAGTTCCAAATTCGGGAACCTCGGGGAAGATTTGAGGTTTTGATTACCTTTTCATCTTCTAAGTGATGAAAATATTTGCCTCTGAGAATTTTGACCCACTTGCGATTCTTTTCCTTTAATATTTTCTAGTATACTTTTTCTCCTAGAGCCTAGTTCCACCACTGCAGATTTTTAATTCCAGTGCCTCCATCTACCACTGGATTACATATCTTATCCCATGATATCAAAGAGAATTTTCTCTTGGTGTTTGTTCCTTGCCAAAAAAAATCTCTCAATCTTTTAACAATGTCCAAATAGCTACCTACTGGGAGAGAGAGAGACAAGACAAGAAGTAGATGGGGATGGCTGCCATAGTAGCTTTAATGAGAACCACCCTCCATGCCCAAGAAAGTCATTTTTCTTTCCAAGAATCCATTTTTTTTGTCTAATTTCTCTCCAACCGGTTTCGATGCATTTTCATTTCTTAGAACTTTATTAATAGGAATTCCGAGATAAATGCATGGAAAGGATCCAATCTTAAATTTGAATATCTTGCTAATATTTTGTTGGGTTTTATTTCTATTATTTAGAAAGAAATTTTTTTATTTTTCTTTGTTAGCCACTTGACCCAAGGCAAAGGCATACTTGTCTAATGTTTCCTTTAGCATTGTGGCCTCTCTGAAGTTGCCTTTTCTAAAAAGGAGAATATCATCTGCAAATTGCTGATGAGTAACAACCTAGACCAAAGAAGTAATTTCCACCCCTTGTATGGCACCTTGATTTTGAAGACTGATTAATCTACGACCGAAGGTTTCTACCATGATGATGAATAGAAAAGGGGGTGAGGGGATCACCTTTCCTGATCCCATTAGATCCTTTAGAAAATCCAACAGGGGAACCATTTACCAAAATTGAAAATTTTAGAGTTGAGATACAATAATAAATGAGATTTATCCATACTTTTGAGAAGCCAACTTCTCAATACATTTTGCAAGGAATCTCCAATTGACTATGTCAAAAGCCTTCTTGATTTCTAGTTTGATAATCATACTGGGATGTTTATTGCATTGAATTGAGTGAATGGTCTCTTGTGCAATAATGATACCATCAAGTATGGATCTCCCTGGAACAAACCTTGTTTGTTCCTCACCAATAATCTTGCACAAGACCACTTTAAGCCTATTGTCAAGAGTTTTTGACAAAATTTTATATAAGGTATTACATAAAGCAATAGGTCTGAATTCATCCATGCAACATGAATTTTCTTTCTTAGGGATTAAGGCTATGAAAGTATTGATAATTTCAGTTAAGAATCTACCTGAAGCATGACCTCCTTCCAAAGCATCAATGAGTTCCTTACCAAAAATGTGCCAACATTGCAGAAAAAATCAAGGAGGGAATCCATCCAGACTAGAAGCTTTGTTTGGGGCCATTTGAGAGAGAGTTCTCAGTATTTCCTCCTCAAATAATTTAGTAGTGAGAAAAGAATTATCTGCTTCTGAGATGAGTTTTGGAATGTCCCTTAGCAAATCATCATGTTCTACAAGATGGGAGACATCAGAGGGATTTAATAATTCTGAATAGAACTTGACAATTTCCTTTGGGATCTCAGTATGGTCCTGCATGAGAGTGTCATTTTTCATGTTGATTTGATGGATCCTATTAATGTTACGCCTTTGTTTAGTACTATTGTGAAAACAATTAGTGTTTTTTTCCCCTACCTCTAGCCACTACTCTCTTAATTTTTGTTTCTAAAAGGTTTCTTCCATGGTAAAGATGTCTTCGTAAACCCTAAGGAGATCCTTTTATAGGTCATATCTCTCCTTGGTCATCCCCAATTGCATAATAGTGTCATTGAGATCCTTGATCTTGCCTTCCACCTTTATCTTGGATTCAAAAATTTTATTGAAATTAGTTCTGTTCCAAGAAAGCAAATTATGTTTGATGTATTTAAATTTTGACACAAAGAAGAACCACTTAGAGCCTTTGATTCTACATTCCTGCCACCATTCTACAATTATATTTAAAAAGTTGTCATCTTTCATCCACATGTTTTCAAATTTGAAGGGACAGTGTGCTAGTTTGTGTCTCTGAGGATTTCCAATTGGATGGGGAAATGATTTGATCCAGAGGTTGCAGAGATCAAAGCTTTTAGGTCATAAGGTAACAGAGTAAGATCCCCTTTGAAAAAGAATCTGTCCAACTTCTCTGGAATGTTACTTTGGCCCAGCCTTTTGTTATTCCAGGTGAATTTTCCATTTTCCAACTCAATTTCCATCAGCATTTCTGATTGAAGCCACTTTTAAAGTTGGTTTGGGATTGAGAATCTCATTGTGAACCACCCAATTTATCTGAGGGATGAACAATGGCATTAAAATCTGCTCCAATAACTATGTTTTCATTAAGGTGTTTCATAAAATGCTCACTCAGTTCAATCCAAACATCCTTTTTTCTCCTATACAAATTCAGCCCATAAATTTTCACTATGTAAAATTGTAGATCAGAGGCTAGGCTCCCAACTTCACCACCCATCCAATGCTGGTTTTTACCTTTACTAATAAATCTGATATTCCTTGGATTCCATAGTATTGCAATACCTCCAGAAGAACCCACAACATCGAATCCCTCCACAGACCAGTTCCCAAGTGTTTTGGCAAAGGAGGAGAGTTGGTTTGTATTCTTTTTTGTTTCCTATAGAAGAGCTAAATTCGGTTTGGCCAGAAGGATGTAGCATTTAACTATTCACTACTTGTTAGGAGAATTGAGACCCCTAACATTCCAGGAGAGGACTTTCATTGAGACTTGGGAAGGAACTGAACCCCTTCCCTACATTCAAGTAATCAATAATTTTGGCTTGTTCTGGATCCTCACCATCCTCCACTCTTTGAAAGACCAAGGATTTTCTGCCTTTGTTCTTCTTTTTTACTATCCTACAATCAGAAGTTCCATTATTATTGTAATATTTTTGAAAACCAAGGATTGATGAAGGAGGAGGAAAATTAGTGTCCATTTCTAAAGAAGAAACACCACCTAAATCCTTGTCTACCCCAAGTGGATTGTGGGGAGTCAGTACAGAATTATCCTTGTAATAAACCAAACATTCAGTATTGCTCCACCTATCTTCCTCAACATAATCAACTTCAAGTAATCTTTCAAGGAATTATGGTCCCTACCTGAATCATCATGTTGCATGCTGCCAAAAAGATCGTAGATCGCTTGAATTTTGGGGGAATGGGGGATTGAATCTCTTTATCTACTGAAAATGACACTTTTACCTTTTATTCCTTATCTAGATTGTGCAAGAGGCCCCTTTTCTTTCTTGATTTCTTCTCCAATGTTTTTTTAGCGACCGGTGACAATGGTATAATCTCTCCCCTAATTTTAGGTCTTCCTCTAAACTTCATTTTAGGGTCAGAAATCTTGACAGAGTCTGTAAACTCTCCTTTTAGTTCTCTTAATTCTTTAGCTCTAAGTCTAAAATATTTCGTACACCCCGAGTTCTGAATGGGGGGATCTAACTCAGGAGCATATGCCAAAGGAGATGAAGGACTGCCCTCATTTCTACTATCTTGAATTTTTTGTTGCTTGTCTTTGTTTGAGTCAGAGCACCTCTGGGCCATCACACTGGTCCATAATTCCTTGATCTTGGTTTGTATAATATCATCTTTTGGCATCTCAATAGGAGATGAGGAAGGAGCATCATCCAAGTAGGGGTTGACCAAGGGAGAGTTTTCTGTGTCCGCTTCCATAAAACTGTTGCTATCAAACCTGATCATCAAGGAGTCCTTTTCTTCCACAACTTGATCCACTATTTGAGATATCATTTCCGCTTGAACTTCTCTGAACCAGTTCAACAAAAATTGCTCAGCCATCTTTTGGTTGAAAACCAGTCCATTGTTCTTAGATTTTTTATCCACATCCGAGAATGTCGAGCCCCACTTAAGAATTCTGGGAATGGAAGTCAGAGGTTTACTAGTATATAATTTAGCTAGTTGTGTCTTTTGGAGAAAGCCACAGTTGTCTTCCCCACCATTCAAACTTGACAATATTGTCCCCTGCCGAATTTGACTTTCTGATGGTTCTGCAATTTGGCTCTTTCCCAAAGTCAAGAGGCAAGGGAAGGATCTTCCATAGTTAATCCTCCACTCTTGGATTATCCATAAAATGAGTTGAAGAAAGGGTTCCAAGGCTTTCTTCTATGTTTCTTCTTCTGAATATTTCAAAATAACATCAGAACACTCCAAGATTCTAGCTTCTAGAAATAAATATTTGTCTTTATAGTATTGCTCTGAAGGAGACTTGTTAAAGTCCTTCACCCCGGAAGGAAAGATATACACATGGGGATCCAAAGCTGAGTTTTTGTTCATTGGGAAACTCTCTAGAATTAGTTTTTCTTCTATAGGAAATTGTTCCATATCATATGAAATAGACTGTATCCACGTCCCATATTTTGAGATAATCTTTAAATATCTGGACAGCTCTTTGGAAAGATTCATAAAAAGGCATAGAAAGGTTAAAGATGAATTACAACAATGCTTATGTTTGAGGTATATGCCCAATTTATTTCCAATGATTTGAAGGATTTCGGAATCTCTATATTCAAGCGGTAGGTTTGTTAAGCTGATCCACATTGGAATGAACTTGACTAAATTAGTGGAGCTGACAAAGTTAGGAGTCCAATGTTGCATATCTAGCCCATGGTTGTTGTAGAACCATGTTTTAACCTTGAAAATAATATCTCTACTTCTCTTGTCCTTCAAGATGACCAAGAAGTACCCAAGATCATCATCGATGACTTCTATTCTAAGAATATTGCTCCAATGAGCATAGACCCAAGTGGAAAACTGAGGGAGAGGGAGCTTTATGTGCCAAAATTTGCATATGAAGGCCTATTGACTCAAAAGGTGACTTCTTTGGGCCAAAAAGTATGAGGAAAAGATGATGGTGACATCCTCTGGATTTTGCACAGGGCTTTGCATAGGAGTTGACTTGGTGATCTCCATCAAGCTTACATATTTATCCATATTTTGTTCCATTTCAGCCGGGATGGCCAGATCCTATTAACATTGCCTTGCCTTTTCTTGTGGGTTGTTGAGAGGTCTCCATCTCATGTTAATGATTAGAGAGGCAGTTTTTGTTCTTAGAGATGAATTCCCCATTGAATTCCAAGGATTAAGATGCATTTGAGGTTTGTGGTACTTTTTAACTGCTCCATTTTCCCTCTGAAACTTATCATTCCTGAATATTTCCAGTCTTCTTTTGTGAATGTCCCAATGTAGAGTGGACCATGCCTTCTTTGGCAGCAGAGGATTAAACAGTATTCCCACTCTGGTGGTTGGGAATATCAGAATGGAATTTAGGTTAAAAGGAGAAGATTTCCTCCTGTTTAATGGCGTTCAAAGCTCCTGAGAGCTTTCACAATATTATTGTTGGCTCCATCTAAATTCAGCTTCTTGTGATCTGAGAGTAGGTCTAGGAAGTCATTTGAAGATTTGTTGTTGTTTATTTTGGCCTAGGTTCCAACCATTCCCTCCATTGGTTTTATCCCAACTATTCTTCCTAGATGTACCTACCCTATTCCCATTGTTCTTCGATGACCAAGAGGTTGGTCCCATAAATCTCTAGTTTTTCTTGCGCAGAAAGGTGTCCACTCTCCGAGCCCTCTTACCTTGCGCTAATGGCTTTGTCAAGAATTTTGTGATTGGATAAAATTGTAGGTTGTGAAGTTGGATGGACATTATCAACCATGTACACGATGTAGTTCTGTGATTCCACCATTCTTTCTTATTTTAGTCTACAGTTTAGACAAACACAAATGCATGGTGGAACAACTCAAAACAAATAACCATTATTTCTAGTTAAATACCTTGACATGCATTTTATGTCCCTCCCCTCCGACTGTGAAGAAGAAAGTAGAGAAAACAAGTAGAGTAGAGATTAACATATTTGGCTATTTTGACATCGTAAAAGCATTGAAGGAAATTGATTCTATTTCCGATTTCAATAGACTTAACACACTCTATTAAAAAGTATTAAATAGAATACAATTCCATCTACCAATTTATGTCACGCAAATGAAAAGACTCATACAATTACTTTCATCTTTTTGACAATTCTAACACTTATTTATTTTCATTCTTTATTACATCAATAATAATTACACATATTACGCCAAATTTTTTAATAAACTTGAACACATTCCATTAAAAACCAATACTTAGAAGACAGTTCCAATTACCAATTTAAGCAAAACAAAATGGAAATACAAATACTATTATATTCTACCTTTAACAATTCAACACATTTCTTTTTATCCTTCTCTATCACTTCAATAATAAACACGCATATGCCAATAAAATTTCAATAGCTTCAAACCCACTCCATTGAAAATCATTGCTTAAGAGACAACTCGTACCAATTTAAGCCAACTCAAATGAAAAAGATAAACGTGCTCATATATTTATCGATATAAGATAGGAGGAACGACTTAAATAAATGATCTAATTACACATGTTTCTTCTTCAAGTATAGTAATGACTGGAATGGTGTCGTCAAGAGCTCCTCACTTAGTGTAGGTATTTTACAAATCAGAAACAGAAAAAAACTAAAGAACTCAGCAAATTTATCATAATTTCAGCTGCACAAAAACTTTGGAAAACAAATCCTTGGCAATGATGTTATAGGCTTCACTTGTTGGATGGAAGCTATCCCAGAATACATATTTCGATGGGTCATTACATATTTCGATGCCTCTAAAATTCTAGTTCCATAGCAACCCTTCCCTGTTTCTTTAAAACTTGCACCACACAACTAATCAATGTAAATATCAATAACATTTAACTTTAAATAGTTGAGAACAAAGGATTCGAATGCATTTACTATGTTTCTAATTATTATTTTCTTACCATAATTAGTGGGATTTTTAATGATGTCATATAGTTTCTCATATATGTCATTGTATGCTATTCGAAGAGCAAGAAAACTGGGAGTCATCTCCTTTGCTAAAGCATTTGTCTTCTCATTGAAAGAAGCAACAACTTCATTATACTTTTCATAGTAGGAGCCATTTAATATATTGTGTAAAGTTATTTGAGAAGGTCAACACCCAAATGGTGGTAGACCAATTATAAAAATTCTCGTGGCACCCTCACTGTAGATGCTCTGGAAAATGCAAAACAATAGTTATAAGAAAGCTTCTGGAGAACATGTATGTTGAAAATATTGAAAGGTTAGTTTGTGTAAATTACCCACGAAGGGATTGGAGAAGAATAACTTTGAACTGTGTAAGGCTATATTTTTTTTCGCATGAGAGATTTTTCATGTTGGATTTTCAGAATTAAATCCGATTTCTTGAGCCTCTTTTGTTGACTTTTAATTCTCCCTTGTTTTGTTGATAAGAGTAAATCAGATTTTATGAAGACTTTGAGAAGATATTTTCAAATCTAATTTTATGTGGACTTTGAAAGATAAGTTCAAATCTGATTTCTTATTTGGACAACAATTACTTTATAAAGGAAAGAATGTCTTTATTCTTTCAACAAGAAGAAGAGACTTGTAAGAAGTTGTATGCAGGAGCAATTTAGCTGTTGTTTTTTTGTAAGTGCTATGTTTTATCAGAGACTTGTTTATTGCAGTAGCAATTATTTTGTAATTGTCTTGTTGACTAGTGATTGTTTCAGACATTGTTGAATTTTGTATGCAGCCCTAGATAGCTGTAAGTTTATTTCAGATTTAGAAGTAATTTTCAGATTAATAGAAGAAACAAGAAGCTTGCATATCTCCAACTCTGTTCATGTTTATACTCTGCCCTATTTTGGGGTTTCTTGATTTTAGTTGTTTGCTGAAACAGAGCATTTCCTATGTGTTTCCAGAATATACAGTGATTATATATTCTTTACATGGTATCAGAGTTGATTGGCCCTCAATCCTTGTGAGTTTGGGCATTTTTTTTTCTGGGTATTTGTATATTTTGCACAGGAGACATGGCTAGAGATGTAGGAAAGAGCCGGTAGTAGCCACCATCTTTCGATAGACAAAATTATGATATTTGGGCAAAGAAGATGAAGATCGTCGTGGTTGCAAATGATTTGTGGGAGCTTGTGGTCAATGGATTTGTGGATATAACTGACCCAGCTCTATTTGCTTCCCTCACAAACAATCAGAAGACTCAATTGAAGGATTCCAGGAGGAAAGATGCAAAATCTTTGAGCTTGATTGAAACTGCCTTGAAAAAGGCAATCTTTCCCAGAATAGCAGTAGCTGATTATTCCAAAGAAGCTTGGGATATCCTTCACACAAGTTTTAAAGGGAATGTAAAAGTTCATGTGGTGAAGCTCCAAATGCTTCGAAGGGAATTTGAGACTTTTCTCATGAAGGATAATGAGTCCATTTTAGATTTCAGCTCAAGACTCTCTGGTTTGATAAACTAGTTGAGAACCAATGGAGAAACCATGGAGAAGCAAAGAATAGTAGAGAAAATTTTGAGAGGTCTTCCCTCAAAATTTGATACTCTAGTTATTGCCATTGAAGAGGCAAAGGATCTCTCAACATTGACTGTTGATGAGTTAATGGGTTCTTTCCAAACCCATGAGCATCAAATTAATTGATCAACAAATTCTTCTCAAGAGCATGCTTTTAGAGCTCAATCCAATGCAAGAGGCAGTGGGAGAGGAAGAAAAAACTCTGGAAGAGGCTCAAAGGAAGAGGTTGTGGCAGCTCCAGACAAAAAAATATTGGAGGAGAAAGCTCAGAACGAGCAGCCACAAATGAGGGAGCTAGCAGCTCTTAGAATAATTGTAGAGGAGGCAAGAAGAATAGTAACTCAAACAAGAGCAATGTTGAGTGCTATTATTGCCATAAATTTGGGCATTATGCAAGCGAATGCTGGAAAAAGCAAGGTGATCAGTCAAAGAAAAGTGCAAACATTTCTGATGTGAAAGTGGGAAATGAAATTAATCCCACAGCCTTCATCATGTGCAATATTGGAGAAGAAGGCAACCCCAAAGTCTGGTATTTAGACAGCGGTTGCAGCAACCACATGAGTGGTAATGAAAGTCTTTTTTCTTTCATTGACAAATCTATAAAATCAAAAATTAGAATGGGGAACAATGGAATTGTTCCAGTTGTAGGCAAAGGATCTATTATGATCCGCACAAAGAAAGGTGAGAAACATGAAATTCAGAATGTTTATTTTGCCCCAGGTATAAAGCACAATTTAATGAGTGTTGGAAAACTCATTCAAAATGGATATAAAGTGTTGTTGGAGAATGACCAATGTGTCATTTATGATAAGGATGGGAGTAAGAAAATTATTGCAGCAGTCCAAATGACAAAGAATCAAATGTTTCCATTGAAGATATAAATGTGTTTCTCTTCAATTTGAGCAGCTACATCTCCCAAGAAAGCATGTACATCAGTACAACAATCAGCCTTCATGAGCATGATTGAAGACCCCTCCAAGCTATGGCATTTAAGGTATGGACATCTTGGCTATGCTGGTTTAAGTTTATTGTCCAAGAAAAAAATGATAGATGATTTGCCATGTATTAAAGAGTTCAGTAGCAAGTGTGAGGCTTGCATTTTGGGTAAGAAACATAGGCTGTCCTTTAATTCTGGAAACTCTAGAAGGGAAAAAGCACCATTAGAATTGGTGCATACTGATTTAGTTGGCCCTATGCAAATCACTTACATTGGGGGGACTACTTATTTTATGACCTTTATAGATGATTTCAGTCATAGAACATGGGTTTATTTTATACAAAATAAATTTGAAGCTTTTGATAAGTTTTTAGAATTTAAAGCCCAGGTTGAAAAAGAAAGTGGACATAATCTTAAATTCCTAAGGTCAGATAGAGGGGGGGAATTTACCTCCAATATTTTTGTGAAATTTTGCAAGTAGAATGGCATAAAGAATGAGCTAACAGCCAGTTATACTCTGCAGCAAAACGGAGTGGCTGAAAGAAAGAATAGGACCATTGTTGAGATGGTAAGAAGTATGATGAAAGAAAAAGGACTCTCAATTGAATATTGGGGAGAGGCTATAGCATCAGCTGTCTATTTGATAAATAGAAGTCCTACAAAGGCAGTCCATGACAAGAATCCATTGGAAGAATGGGCAAAGCATAGATGGATGGTTGAACACTTGAGAGTGTTTGGGTGTGTAGCATATGCACACATGCCAAAGGAGCAAAGGAAAAAGTTGGATGAAAAGGGTGTGAAGTGTATATTTGTAGGATATAGTCTTGATTCAAAGGGAAACATATTGTATAACCCTGTCACCAAAAAGATCATCATTTCAAGAGACATGGAGTTCATTGAGAATGAGTCATGGGATGGCTCAGTGGACACATCATCAAGCACTTCAAGTAAAGTGTCAATTATTGCTGAAGATGATTATGTTAATGAACATCAAGATGATATAATAGTAGATATAGAAGGCTCCAGAGGGAAGCAAATTGGCCGAGCAGAGACCAGCAGTAGCAATACTGAGAGTAGTAATCCCACTCTCGCCTCCCTGGTGCCATGAAAGACCAAGAGTCTAAGGGAGATTTACCAAGATGAAAGGTGTGAAAATGAATTAAATGAAAATATAAATTTTGCATTATTTTCTCATAGTGATCTAATTTATTTTGAGGATGTTGAAAAAGAAGAAAAATGGTGTAACACCATAGATGAGAAAATAGATGCAATTCAAAGAAATGAAACTTGGGAGCTCACTAATTTACCTCCTAACAAGAAATTTATTGGAGTTAAGTGGGTCTACAAGACCAAGAGCAATGCTGAAGAAAAAATAGATAGGCATAAGGCTCGATTGGTGGTCAAGGGGTATAAAAAATAGTTTGGTAGAGATTATGATGAAACCTACGCCCCAGTTGCAAGAATGGAAACCATGTGTGCTGTCATAGCAATTGCAACCCATCACAAATGGAAGGTATATCAAATGGATGTGAAATCCACCTTCTTGAATGGGGTATTGGAAGAAGAGGTTTATGTGGAGCATCCACCTGGTTATGAAGTTTCGGGTTATGAAGGTAAAGTGTATAGGCTGAAGAAGGCTCTTTATGGGCTTAAGCAAGCTCCACGGGCATGGTATAGAAGAATTGACTCATATTTGATGAACAATGGCTTTTGCAAAAGTGATGGTGAGCCCACGCTTTACATCAAGGCAACAAATGGTAATATTTTAATTGTTGTCTTCTATGTTGATGATTTAATCTTACTGGGGATAATGATTTCCTCATTGCTGATTTTAAAGAGGCCATGAAAAGAGAGTTTGAAATGATAGACTTAGGTCTCTTGAGATATTTTCTAGGCATAGAAGTAAAACAAATGTATGATGACATTTTTATCTCTCAAGAAATATATGCAAATCAAATCTTGGAGAGAATTAAAATGCATAATAGCAAGGCTGCCCCCACACCAACTATGGTAGGTCTAAAGCTAAGTAAGAATGATTGCAGCAACAATGTGAATCCAACTTTGTTTAAAATCTTGGTTGGAAGTTTAATGTATCTGACAGCAACTAGACCAGACATTATGCATGCAGTAAGTTTGATTTCCAGATTTATGGAAACCCCAAAGGACTCCCATTGGCAAGCGGGAAAGAGAATCCTAAGGTATGTGAATGGAACCAAAGGATATGGTATTTTGTATACTACAACAAATGATTTTGGATTGATTGGTTACACAGACAGTGATTGGGCAGGGAGTTTGGATGATCGGAAGAGCGCTTCAGGTGTAATCTCATGTGTAACTAAGAAGAAACCCATAGTTTCTCAATCTACAGCAAAGGCTAAATATATAGCAGCAAATGTAGCAGCATGTCAAGCTATTTGGCTGAGAAGGATCTTGGTGGAATTGAAGGAAGAGCAAGAGGATGGAACCACAATATTTTGTGACAATATTTCCTCAATAGCTTTGTGTAAAAATCTTGTGTTTCATGGAAGAAGCAAGCACATTAAAATCAGGTATCATTTTATCAAAGAATTAGTTGAGAATAGTGAAATAAAAATGGAGTTTTGCAGGTCAGAGCAGCAGCTAGCAGACATTTTCACCAAGCCTTTGAACATTGCAAGTTTTGAGCGCCTAAGGAGAAATCTAGGCGTAGTTCTTTTAGATCAAGCATGATCATGTTTTGTCGACTCAAGACAATAGGGGAGTGTTGAATTTTCAGAAATAAATCCAATTGCTTAAGCCTCTTTTGTTGACTTTTGATTCTCCCCCATTTTGCTGATAAGAGTAAATCAGATTTTATGAAGATATTGAGAAGATATTTTCAAATTTGATTTTATGTGGACTTTGAAAGATAAGTTCAAATCTGATTTCTTATTTGGACAGCAATTACTTTATAAAGGAAAGAATTTCTTTATTCTTTCAACAAGAAGAAGAGACTTGTAAGAAGTTATATGCAACAACAATTTAGTTTTTTTTTTTGTAAGTGCTCTGTTTTATCAGAGACTTGTTTACTACAGCAGCAATTATTTTGTAATTTTCTTGTTGACCAGTGATTGCTCCAGACATTGTTGAAGTTTGTATGCAGCCCCAGATAGCTATAAGTTTATTTCAGTTGTAGAAGTAATTTTTAGATTAATAGAAGCAAGAAGAAGCTTGCATATCTCTAGCTCTGTTCATGTTTATGCTCTGCCCTGTTTTGGGGTTTCTTAATTTTAGTTATTTGCTGAAACAAAGCATTTCTTGTGTGTTTCCAGAATATAGAGTGATTCTATATTCTTTACATTTCATAGTAATTGTTGATAAAATCATTTGATCCTGTGCTTAGAAAAAATATTTCTTGTGAAATGATTTTGCTTGCATTCTCCTACCATGTCATATTTGCAAGCTACAAATAGTAATGCCTAAATTTTTCTAGTTGTTTTCCAAATGTTAACACTTTCTGCAAATGGAAAAAGTATTAGAGTTAATACTTGAGGTTTTTGATTTGTTAGATGTTTTATATCAGAGTTACCAATAAAATAAAGAAAGGTTTTGAAAGGATTGCATGCATCTTTTATATTGAGGATGAGATTCATAGCTTCAGGTCAAAGCATTTATTCTTTTGAAAAAAAAAAACTAAGAAGATAGAAGGATAAATAGTAATAGACTACACTACCTAAAAGACCACCAAGAAGAAACCAAAACAGAATAAGGACAAAGTTAAGTAGAATAAGAACAAAGTTAAGTGTTAAATTAGGGCCACCTGAATCCATGAGCTCTAGAGAGCTTTGGGTCAAGTCATTATGTTAATATCTTAGGTTCAATACTTGATTTTTCTATGAATTGAAAATGTTGGTGATAAATTGAATATGGATAAAAGATGGGTTGGTTTTATATGGATCACCAAATCAGTTGATAGATTATTTGAGCAATAAATGAAAGGTCTTAGACATAAGTCTTAACTGATTTATGAAAGCTTGGCCTTTCTCATTAGTCAACTGATCATTTCTTTCTTACCGTAACTCTTGTCCCTCTCCAACAATGTCCACAAGCTTCCCTATCTTCCTGTTAGCAGTACCTAGTACCCCCGACAGAGCCAATAGAGATCATGGTATCGAAGTCAGGTCAAAGAAGAGTGTTGGTGATAAGCCAAACTCAAATCAAAGATAGGTCTATATGGGTCAATAGTTCAGTTGGTAAAGCACTCTAGTAACAAATGAAAGAGTCCTAGTTGGACTACGAGAACTCAATATGGTAAGAACATCAAAGCAGTTTTGGAACTCTAAGTAATTAATTTGTTTTAAGAGATGGTGTTGGTAATAACCAAACTCAGACCAAAGATGGGCTGGTCTTACAACAAAAAAGTCAATTAAAACCCGCCAATATTAAATAAAAATTCTTAAGTTTGAATTCTAACTAGTCTACAAATTGATAAGTAGGAGATAATTTTCACAAGTCAAATTGTAATATTGCAATCAGAATTCAACTGTGGAGTTTTTGAGTCAAACCCATTGCCCCATGTTTCATGAGTAGTGGTTCACAAGAACCCATCTCTCCTAAGAATGAGCGAAACACTTAAGCACTCATTGCATCTAGGTGATGCTCACAGAAGTAAAGGACCAGGACTTCCTGGAAAGTCTCCCATTCCAATACTACTCCAGTTCAAACAAACTTAACTATAGAATTTGCTCCATGATTAAACCCACTTTACTTGCAATCTCATTTGCAAAACCTTTAAGAAATAATCTACAAATTTATTTAAAATAGGTCTCATATAAACTAATGATTAACTGAAATTCAATACAGAAAACTCCAACAACAATCAACGAAAGTAAATGAAAGAATAATAATAAAAGCAATTACACCGTACTGACCAATGTTTTTGAGGTACTGTCATCGTATCCTGATGAAGCTGAACCGAAACTGGCACCTGTCAGCAATTTTTCTCCTTGAAAATTTGGATCCAACGATGCAGGCAGAAAATCTGGAAGTCCTAAGAGTTCAGTTGTACACAGTTATAATGTCAGACGGTTTGAACTTTAAGAAATTTACAATTGTAATCATAAATAATACAAAAATCATCACATTTTCTCATCCTCCAAGACTGTCTTTCTCATAATAGAGAAAGCCAATATCCTAATGTATATTAACATAAACAACTAAAGTTTTCTGTGGGAAATGACTACAAAATGTATATGCAGAACGAGCATTACAGGGTATGGCCGTCGATAATTTGCCGTTGGTAAACCGCCCAATAGCTTTATGACCTGGAAAATCTCTCCCTTATAGAGAAAAGTTATCTTTTGCAATACTGTTGAGTTGATTATTATTTCCAGGATCTATTGTGGAGTCTCCAAAGACATAGAGAGCCGAAGCTATGGCCTCCTTAGATTCCACTAGTTGTCCAGCTAAAGTTACAAAAACAAGAAAAACAAACACAAAATTAGATGCAGTTGATCCCTCCATTGCTAATTCAGAGGAATTATACAGCTGTTCTTTTCGATTTTGGATTTTGGGCATTGGATAAAGGTGTAAGTTTTGTTATTTCAAGTGTTTTTAATGTCTGAAAGATTTTTTAATTGTCGGCACAAGCTTTTCGTCTTCCACGAGCTGCATGGACTGTTGTGAAGTCAACACCTTGTAGATCTGAAATTGTTTACTTCAAACAAAGTCTGGGTAAAGCTATGTTGGAAGAACACATTTTTTAATTGAAACTTGGAAACAGGCATTTTATGATCAGTCGTTTTACTGACAAAATGTCAGACGAATGCTATTTTATTTTATATAGCTGTTTCCTTTGATATTTAATTTAAGATTTTCTTTGATATTTGATGCTTTAGAGATAAACTTGGAGGGATGTGTTGACCTTAGGATCAAATTATTGTGAAGCCAAACAAGGGTCCTTGGATGAGCTGTGCCCTTGCAGACACTCTAATGATCTTATATTTAATTTCCGTGTTTGATAATATTTCTTCAATATTCTCAGACTAATGTACATTTTCTAGCTCATATGGCATTTCAGATTGTTATATTGAAGGCGTGTACATATTCCTGTATAGGGTGGGTGGGATTCAAGTCTAAAAGGATTTAGTCATTTTTAATTGTATAATTTCAATTAAAATGAATAAATTTTATTTTACCTTTTATAAATTTAAAGGTGTATGTAGTAAGAAGGTATACCTTCAATATATATTATCTGATAGGGTTTGGAATAAAAAGGATAAGTATAATAACAAGAATTAAGTTCACACAATATTAAGCAATTAAATTCGTTCAAATAGATGAGGGATCTTAATCAAGAATTTTTTTTTAGATAACTTTAAGGATAACATCATCAATAGATCATCTAGTGCAACTATACAATTTTAAAATGTTAAAGATGCAAGTTGAGACAAAAGATCAGGTGAAAACACAAACAATGGTGGGTGGTGCTGGAACCCTTGCTTCGAGTGTGGGAGATGAGGGATCTAATGATGATGACCCTAAGGATGACATTGGCAGGCTTAGTGCGCATTCTACCTTCATTTGTTCATTACCTGGTATCTATTCCAATTGTTGGAGCAAAAGGACATGTTTTTATATTAGAAATCCCTATTTCCCCTTGCATTTAAGTCCTAAGATCTATTGCTAGTGACCATTTTGGCTCATTGTCTGGGATGTGAGTGCTTGAGATGGTGTGGCTAAAGGCTCCAAAAGGGTGGCTTTCCTTAGTTTTTCTATTCTATTGGCTCCTATATTCACGTCCCTTCTATGGGGTCTACTATGGAGACGATTTCTATTATGGGTGCTAGTGGTGCCTGTGCAGATGATTGTATGGACCCTTGGGGGAGTTCTTTGATTAAGGAGGATAATGAATCCCTCCTTGATATTCTTATTAAGGCCCTTGTTTATACCAAATAAATTTTAGATTATGGGGTTAAACTTTGTTGTCAATGGAAGAAATAAGTTCTTAGGGACAAGTGAAAAGACCTTCCTTCTCATTCATTTACATGGAGGTTCTTCTGGGGGTGAAGCTTTAGTGGTTTTTTTGGATGAGGAGGATGAATTCCTTTTAGATATCTTAATGAAAGCTCATTTAAAAAATAATTAGAGTCCTGAGAAGTTTGATGCGGTGGTTGCTAATAATGGTAAGTTTTTTTGGCTCAGAAAAGGGTTTCTCTCACCTTCCTCAAGTGATGACGTGTCCAAAATTAAACATACTAGTTCTTGGGATCTTCTTAGGCCCCTCTCTTCTACTATGGAAGGGATTGGGTCTCTATCCAAGATAGTTTAGGATGGTGTGGTTTTCTCTCCTCTCCATATATCTAAGATGTTAGAGAATACTTTGGAAAGTAATTGTATAGTCCTAAACAGTTAGCACCCAAAATTAGTTGCTTTACTAGGGTCTATTAGACCCCATTTTTGTGATTTTGAGGTTAGAATGTCCATTATATGTAATCCTAGCAATCGATCTTTTCATCCTCCAGTTCTTTTCCTCCATCCCAACATCCCCTTCAAATTTTGGCCTATTTTTATGGTAAAGTTTGCCAGTGGCACGACCTCCTTGGCCATTGGGGTCCAAATCTTAACCAGACCAACTAGCCAATTTCAAAATATATGCAACCTTAATCTCCATTCATCACATATTTCTTTTTTCATATGAATCTCCCACAATCCTCAGATACACTCATATCTTAATCCACCCATCTCATTCAAATTTATACTTGTTTTCCCATCAAAATTACAAGAATTCATCCTTAAAAAAATTAGTGCCCAATATTTAGATAAAGTCAGCCAAAATAAGATTCCTCAGATAATGTGGTCTACCCTAGGAGATAAAGAAGACCCAAATATATCAAAATAATTTATTTAAATATGTCTTCTTTAAAGTACATCCATCACAACACTCTCTTAATCTAGACAAAAATATAACATTTAGAAAATTATTAAAGAACATGTTATAAATCAACCCAAAACATCTTTTGGTGTATGCGTGATGCAATGTGAAGCCAAACAAACCATGGAATATTCATCATTAGCCTCTTGATTCAATCTTCCAGTACACATATCCAAACCCATAGGACTTAAACCCATTCACTGCAAATCACTATGATGGCCACAACCCTTCACAAAAAACCATACATACTCAAAGAGACATATATTCACTCATAGATAAAATCAAGTCAAGATCTTTGAACTAAAATATTATAAAGATCATATGAATATCTCCACCAACCCGTACATCCTAAAATTCCAATGTGGAGGAACGTAGGACATTCTCTAAGCATGTTTAACTCATTTTTGACACAATCCTATATGTTAGAAAACCAAGCAACATTCCTATACAACATTTGGGGACCTGAAAATATGATAGTTCTAAAAACTTAGAACAAACCAATCATAGCCAAGACCCCAAACTACCATCACCTTATGCATACCATCTTCTCATAAGATCTTCAAATACTCTTTCTTGCATATTCTAGCATGTCATACTTCTATCTTTTGGATATACCACAAACTGTTACTTAACCATCAAATCTTCTTCATCTATTAATACCACAACCTCAACAAGTCTTCAAACCTTCTTTATCAATCAATGTCATACCCTTATCAACTCTTCTTCTTTAGTAAGCTGACATCCATACTAGAGGTTGACATCAATGACAACAATAAGCATAGTTCTAATAACTTAGGAATTTTGCACTACTTGTTTCAGGGTTTGAGATCACTTAGTGTTCTTTAGTGGTTATTTTTTCACATCCTAAGTATGCTAGTGATATGATCGTTCAATTTTCCATGACTAACTATAAGCATAAACTTAATCCATTTCTTTTGGGGGTCAAACTTAATGCTTAGTGTTCTTTACATGTGGTAAATGACACTTTGTATCAAGAACTTGTTGGTATTCTCATATACTTAACTCACATAATACATGGAATTTAATCTATCATGGACATGGTCTCTCAATTCATGCAACATCCCCACGAGCTCACTAGAAAGAAACTAAGAGGATTCTTCAATACATTCAGGGTACTCACTATTATGGGATTCAATATGTGATGGCTGTGGATTTTGACTTGATAGGATACACAAATTTATATTGAATAGGTGATTCTCAATATTGCATGTCTACTTTACAATATTGTGTATCTCATTTTTGGTCCAATTTGATGGGTGAGAAAGAAGTAGTATGTAATTTGTATTTTATCTATAGATGTTGAGTATTCAAGGACAACTAATGCTACTGTACTGAGGCTATTTGGCTTCAAAATATTCTCAATGACTTAAGTGCTTGTTTTGAAAATGCTACAGTCATATTTTATGACAATCAGTGTGTGATACAAATCTCTTACAATATTGTCCATCATCAAAGGACCAAAAACATTGAGATGCACACTACATTCAAGTTTTGATTCATTAGTAGATCATTATTCTCTTAGGTATTATTCAGTGTTAGATTAGATTTTATACATATTCACAAAACCTTTCACTAAGAGAAAGTTCCTTCATTTAGAAGCTTTGTTGGGGGTGTGATTAGTATCAACATTAGAGGGGTCTCTCTCTCTCTCAGGGAGATCTTCTCTTTGATGAGGGAGGACTAACATGTATATGGTAACCTAGTAAGGCTTCATTGAGCCATGAACCATCATCCTTTAAACTACCTAAGCTACACTTAAGGGGATGTGAATGTAGCTTTTCATTTCTAGTTGTTTATTTATTTTCCTATTCCTAAGTTTTACCTACACTTTTAATTCAGCTTATTTAGGATTAATAAAGTGATAAATTAGTCACACATGAGTAAGTTCAAGGTGTCAACATCTTCCATGGTAGTTACACCTTTTTTTTAGTCTATTGTGGTGGTCTCTTCCCATTTATTATATTTTCTACCTCTTCATCTCTTGTTTTTGATATACACTTAAATCTTAGTTAGTCTTATTTCATTCTGTTGTATTTTAATTGCATTCTATAGACTTTTTTCTTGTGTTATATTAATATTATTCTTCATCTTTAGTAGTTTTCTCATTCTCTATTACATCAATAATAAATAATAATCGGCCACATGTATTTTTATCATTCTCTATTACATCAATAATAAATACACATTTCAATACAAAAATCTTTCAAAACACCCTCCATTGAAAACCATTGCTCAAGACACAATTCCTCATACTGATTTAAGCCGACCCAAGAAAAAGATGTGCAAGCTCATTAAGCTAAGATGCTTCCTATAGTGACGACAACAAATTTGTTTGTAAACATTTAGGTTTTCGAAAAAAATTGACGTCTAGTCTCCTTTATTTCGTATGAAAACTCCATATATAACACTCAAAAGAAATGAAAGAATATTAGCAAATTAACGTTAAACCTAAGACTCTTCTATTTGTTCACGAGTCGATAGTAGTTATTTATGTAATCAAATGAAAGCCATATCCAAAAAAATATGGAAAGAGAAGAAGCAGACACTAAATGAAATGAAAGAATATTAGCAAATCAACATTAAACCTAAGGCTATTCTATACGATCATGAGTCCATAGTAATTATTAATGTAATAAAATGAAAGCCATATGCAAATAAAAAAATAAAAATAAAAATAAAATAAAAATAAAAATAATGTAATCAAATGAAACCCATATAAAAATATATATATATATATGGACAAACAAGAGGTTGACACGAGGTAGAAACCAAATGAAATGAAAGAATATTAGCAAATCAACGTTAAACCTAAGACTATCCTAAGTCCGATAGTAATTATTTATGTAATCAAATGAAAGCCCTATCCAGAAAAATATTGAGAGAAGAGGTAGACACGAAGAGACAGAAGAATAGGAAAAGTCCTAGACTGTTGGACTTCACTTCGTACAATGCACTAATACAAATTAAGAAAAAGCATAGTTGGATTGAAGGCAGAAATCGCTGGGAGCCGAGAAGATAGATAAGTAAAGGAAGCATGTCGTGGTCCCGCGCAGTGCCGCTTGAGTATGTTTCCATGGATGGCGTTGATAGGCAGGCTTTCTGGACACTAATTTCGTGGCTGGCTGAACATCAGAGGCAACACCGGCGGCAATACGCACTTCAAAATGACATTTATACGCTGATCGAAAATCAGCTCGAGTGGGTCGATATTAGCCCGTTCAGATTTGTACATAACTGGCCAAGTGCTGAAGAACGTTTGTTAAACCAAATTTTTGGAACACATTGGAATTCAGTGAAGGTTTATGTCATTCCCTTCAGAGGTGGACTCTCTGGTGATGTGCAGTACTACGATGGAATTCCTTGCGACTTCTGTTTCGTTCCCATATATCGTGGCGAGCCCAACTCTTTGATTTCCTTAATGGATGTGCATGTCTTTGCTCAATCTTTTTACAGTGGCCGGCTTGCTCAGCCTCCACATCTCCGAAGAGAAAAGCTTCGCTCTGATCTTCTGTTCCTTATTGCATCCACTTATCATCCCTTCTGGATTAGGGTTTACACTTTCCTCTACTCTTGACAAGCTAATTATAATCAGTGCTCCCGGATTCCTCTCGGACAATTCCTGTGACTAAGCTTTGCTCTTCTTCTTACTAAGCAAAAGGAAATGGTCTACAATTTTTAGATCGCTGAGGTATTTACTGTATAATCTGCACTGAGTTGTGTCGATTTTAAACAGGCCGTACATTGATTTAGAGCTGCTTAAATGAGTAATGTTGATAAAGAGAATTCTAACATGGGATATGCTTCTCTTCTTATTTGTCTACCCTCAAAAAGCTTTAAACGAAGAATTCTTTCAATTTGAATTGATCTATGCTACCATGAGAGAATATGTTGCTTTTTAAAAACAGTTTGTGGGAAGATGTTTCAAAAAAAAAACCTGAGATCGTAAATTGATTTAGAGCTGCTTAATTGAAAAATGTTGATAAAGAGAATTCTAACAAGGGATATGCTTTCTTCTCTTATTTGTCTACTCTCAAAAAGCTGTAAACGAAGAATTCTATCAGTTTGAATTGATCTTTGCTACCATGAGAGAAATGGTTCTTTTTTAACAAAAATTGTGGGAAGATCGTAAATTACAGTAATTCGTATTCAATGGCTCTCTGATAAATTCAAAATGGTCCGTACAAAGAGTTTGCAGGAAATAAAATTGTTCAATATTGTTATGCTACGTAATGTTCATTCATTGCTATTATTTTACTTTTTATTTTTCAGTTATTTCTCATTGTTATAATGAGAATCAATGTTATCTAAATGAATTTTACTTGATATTATTGTTCTAAAACTAGCATATTTATACTTTAAAAAATAAATCTAAAATAAGGGGAGAGATTAAATTTTAAATTATTTAAAATTCATAAACATTTAATATTGTTAAAAATATATGCAAAACTAAAATAAATTAAAATAAAATTCCTTCCTTCTATATGTGTGTGCGTGCTCACTTTTGATGGATAATGTGGTTCTAGCCCAACAAATAGAAACCTAGTATCCTAATGTAATTATTTCAAAGTGACAGTCTTCCATAACCAAATACATTACAATAAGTGAAATGACTTCAAAGGACATATAAAATAGTTTCTTGCAACCTCTTGGATCATCTAAACATCCCACTATTGATCATTAACATTCATGTCATGGTGCACCAATAACTACTCCATATCTCTATTTTCAGAGAATGATTTGATCTTATGGCGATGTGTTGCCTACGCAATACTTTTAGCAACCTCCAAAATATCTTGAAATCCTTGTTAGCCACATAATCAATGCCAAAACCAAGCTAAATATTAACCAAATGAAGAAAGATATTACCAATTCTATCATATTTGTATCATGACACTAGATTTGGTTCCTCTTTGACTCAAAAGAAATGAATCCTCTTACTCTAGCTTTGGAATCAAATCTTTCATTAATACTATATAATCTTACTTTTAACTGAATTGCATACATATGCTAAATTATGTAATATACAACAACACATCCGAAGCAACATTTGTGAGATCAAAGGAGGTAATGGCTAAATAATTTGAGTAGATAAATTCTCCTCGTGTCTTACAAAACATACTAATACTTGAAAAAATCCTTGAACATCAAGATTTATTTGAAAGATACCAAACAACCCGTTGCTAAATAAATGTTCCATAAAGGTAAGGTTAATTGAAAAATTAATTAAACTAAAGAAGAAGACTAGAACCAAGATTAGTCGGATCAGACCCACAGTATTGTGAGGCATCATAATTTTGGATTAATAAGGTGCAATTATCATCTGAGAATGTTAATTAGGCTGATAAATGTAGCCATTGTATGTTATAAAGTATTCTATAGAAAACTAACCAATATGCTAAACATGTCATTGTTGTAGTAAGCATGTCATTGTTGTAGTAATCAATTTGTAGTAAGCATTTTTAAAAATTACTTTTTCAAAATACATGTTTTAGTATTATACAACATATGTGTACGACCACTATATTTTGACCTAATCAAATGATTTTTTGTGAATTATTCTAGCAAATATACCAAAGATACCAAAGCTTGATGAGAAAATATTTTTTGTTGAATATTTTTTTTTATTAATTTTTAACGGACTTGAAAGTACATTTTCAAAACATTTGGTGTACGACCACCATAAATTGATGAAACTTTTACTTTTTTTCCTAAATTATTTTTTATCTTCATGAGAATTGTATGTATATTGGTGTCATATAATATACTTTCCAAAAAACCTAAAAAAAAGCTATTAAAGTTTTATTGAACCTCACTATTTTACATTTAGGTGTCACTTTTGATTAATAAATAATAAAAAATTGTTAAAATAATTATATCACTATGAAATTTACATGTCTAAAATCAGGACAGTGGGAACTCTAATGGTTTTCGCTTCGTAAAAAAATACAATCAAGAAGGCATCAAAAGATTTTGGCACGACACAAATTCAGCATTCCAATGCCTTAGCCATTATTTTGGAGGTATAAGCATAGGCTTGGTCCCACCATGCCTATCTTGAACCAAAAACTGAGGCGGATGTACATTTTCCACTTTATGTTTTATAAAATGGGTGTAGGTTATTTAAAATTCAAAAAATAGGCACCCATTTCTTAAATACAATAAATCTGTGTAAAACTGCGTTTCTAGTCATAATTTTAAAAAAAACTTTAAAAAGGCACCCATTTTAAAAAAAAAGCACCCATTTTTTGAACAATACGTGCCCATTTTTTGAATTTTGGATCAGGCATCGTAGCTTAAATCACGCACCTATTATTTTCAAAATGGGTGCCCATTTCTAGACACATTTTCCAATTCCACTAGGCTTTCGTCGAATCGGGACCCAACTTCTTGCACACACACACACACACATATACATCTATCTATCTATCTATGTATATTTGTGTGTGTGTGTGTGTGTATTGGATGATATTAGAATTGGGTACTACTGATGCTCTTGGCATTCATGTTTTGTCACTGATGTCAACATATGTTTTTGTGGAGAGAACATACTAGTTATTTCTATTGGATAATGACTAATAGAAGTGTACGGATACTGTATGGTTGAATCAAAATGAGTGAAGATGATGATATGAAGAAGGATGTGTGATGATCTTACTCCTAAGGTCTCTTGGCTTAATATTGTATATTAAAGTTGTTATAGATGTTTTAGTGAAGACTAGTTTCTGGACTGTGACAGTGATGCTTGACATAGCGAGTCTTTTTGTTTTTGGGATATCTTACATGTAATGATAATTTAGGCTATGCGAGGTTAAGAGATGGCATAAAGCATATTGAGGAATTCTTATTATTGATCACAATTCGTGTGATTATTGGTGACATCACCTGTAGCGTGTATTCTAGAGGAGAACTATTTGTGGCTGACTTCATAGATGTAAGGTGCATTATTTATTGCGAGCATGGATTGCAAATCTTGGATTATATCTAATGTATTATAATTGATGTTTTCTTGTTTTAGGTAGCGTGTGTCTTAGGAAGGAGTTAAATAATTATTAGTATACTGGGAAAGCTTAAATGGCCAACCTAATCAATTATTTTAATATGGTATATATGATAGATATTTTATTTTGAAAAGATGGAGGAATGATGAGAAGGTATTTGAAAAGATAGAGAAGTGTGGAAGCTGCAAAGCTTGATTGGCTGCTGGATGTAGAGTAGAGTTTATGATTATAGTACTTCATTAGAACTGACCAAGCAAAGACAGTTTCTATCAGACAGTTCACTGGATTGTATATTTTTGATATACACTTTTTTGGATTGTAAATGATTGAGGGTGGCTTTAACCTTCTTTAGGCAGTGTCCCTGGGAAATGTGCCTGGGCAGTGAGCCTAATGTTACTCTTGACTCCTAATAGGGTCTATCCTTTAACAGGGACTGTGTACTATAATTTTGTAATAAGCTCTTAACAGGGCTAAATCTTTTAACAGGGATACTATACTCTCAGTACATTATTTGTGGGTGTTGATTCCCACTGGGGTTTTACCTATAACAGGGTTTCCTCGACCAAAAAGGATTGTGTTATTGTGTTGGCATTTATTGTGTTATCATTTAAATTGAAGTTTTGGTTTATAAAGTTTAATATTTAATAATCGGTCTCACAACTGATTTACCCCCCTCCCCCTCTCAGTTGTGCTTATAGAATTTTATTACTACTAATTGGTATCAGAGTTGTTGGTCCTTATAGAGAAAGTTTAACAACTTGAGGTGACCCTGAAGATGACTTACTAGAGGAAGGATAGTCTGAAATTTTATCTTGAAAACTTTGACAGTTGGAAGAAAAAGATGAGAACACATTTTCTATGTTTGGGAATCACTACTGGATGATCACAAAAAGAAAGGAAAATATAAAGAATGAGGATGAAATGGATAAAGCTACTGAAGATGAAAAGAATTTATTTTCATATAACATGGTTGCAAGGGAATCATTGATTAGCGCACTTTGTGAAGGTGAATTCACAGAAGTAAAAGACTTAGATTCTGGATATGAAATTTGGACAAGATTGGAAGCACTATATGATGGAGATAAGTATACAAAACATGTGAAGCTACAAAATTTGAAGATAAAGATAGAATCATTCAAATTGAAAGATGATGAGAAATTTAGAGCATATGTGCAAATAATTAATGAAGTGGTTACTAGAATCAGGAACTCTGGAGGTACTTACAGTGAGGAAGAAGTGATTGTGAAGATTCTCAGATCTCAGACACCTACATACAAAAATAAAGTACAAGATATAGAGGAGAATATAACTTTAAAAGAGAAATTTAGTAGAGAGATGTTGATTGGAAAGCTAACTTATTTTAAGTCTGCAAAACTAGGAGATTCTCTACCTAAAGTTGAGTCAACATTCAAGGTGACTATGTATAGAAACAAAAAGACCTTATCTTGAATTGCGAGCACTAGTAATGAATTGAGATAAGAACTTGGAGACTATGCTACTGAATGGGAAAAAATACATGAAGAAGAAAGAAAGATAGATGAAGTGGTAGCCCTGATCACTAGAAGAAAAGAGAGAGGTAAGGGTAAATTTGAAGGCAAGATGGTGTAGGAGCACCCTTGAGATGCCATCAAATATGGTGGTCTCTTGTCTTTTTGGTGTGTTAGTGTGTGTAAGACCCTCTAGTAGGGCATTGTAAATACATAAGGTCATGTTGACCAAGATTAGTTTAGATAGGTTTCATTTTATGCTTCATTTTGGTTAGTTTAGCTCTTTTTGGCTCTTGTTTAGTGGACTCTCCTTGATGATGTCATCAATGGGCGAAGTGATGTCATGGTGGTACTTAGGGTCCATGGATACCCTAGGTGGTCTAACTAAGGTTATATAAGGTGGATTGGTGGAGTAAACACTTAGAAAGTGTTTGTTGTCAAAAGATGAAAATGTTGCTATG
>MU224532.1:292141-304258 GCA_018584345.1 Thuja plicata
CACTTCTTTCTTAGTATTAAATGATAAAATATATTTATGCGTCGGAAGTTATGTATACTAACCATTTTGTAGGAGTCAAGTTATGGCACATTCAAGAATTCCAGCATGGTGTTGAAAGGGTCAACAATAGCTGTTACCTTCAGAAGTGCCAGCGTAAAGAAAGGAATTAAGTAAAGCAGTTGAAGATGGGCGTGTCACAGAACTCTCACAGAGGAACGAGTCAGTTCAGTTCCTGAGAAGACACCGCACGTAGATCTAGAACCACTGCATACTCTATTCAAGGAAGAACTTGAAGACCTACTATTGTTGTTCGAGATTTATGTTATGAGCACGATGTATCCATTAGTGATCCTCATTAATGGAGTGATCCTAGATTTAGGTAGTAGTGTAGTTCCTCCTTAAATAAGTGGAATTCTGTAGTTCCAGAGGAGAGAGTTAGTTGATATAATTTCTGGAATAGAATTTGACATTGTAGCATTGTTTATTTTCCAAGTACATTTCCTCCATGAATGAATAGAGTGCATAATTTGAGTTTTAGTCTCTTATCTTGATTGCATTTCTATTCACTCATCCAAGGGGGCACATTTGGTGAGTGAAGCATTTTATTAGATTATAAATTATTTCCTTGCTCATTAAGAAGTAAATAGAACTCTGTTGTTCCTGCAGCCACTAGTAACAGAACTTGTGCCCTGTTCCTGCAACATAGGTGAGCAGAGTAATTGTGATTACTATTTTCTTAGCATAATTGCATTCAATTGAGATAGTATAGATTCCTGAAGGATAATTTATTTTGATTCCATAGGTTTAGCAATGAGAATCAAAGAGGTTTGAAGCTTATACTTTGCAAATACCATTCCAAGTTTACGTCCCTAGTTGATAATTAAATCAGACTAAATAATCTACTTAGCAGCCATTTACGGTGTCCAATCCTGAAGTAGCAGTCCAATGCTATGCTTTTCTGAGATGATTGTTTGGCCAAGCATTTTTTGTGCCGCTATTGGGGATGGTGTTAGTTCAAGCCACTTTGGTGTTATGATTCCAGTTTTTATAATCTAGGATTTAATTTCAAGCGAGAATTTTATGCATAGAAGAAGAGATCCTCGCGAAAGATTCCTTCCTCGTCAATATCAGGCTGAACCATTTGATCTTTTTAATCTTGATCCTGAAGAACCCCAAGTAGATAGTGAAGAAGAAGACCTATTTGAAAATCCATTTGCAAATTCCCAAGGAAAAATTTCATCACCCTCATCCTCCGAAGAATTGCTACATCTAGAAGTCCTTTTTGATGAGCCTGAGTATCATGACAACCCATTAGCTTTTATTGTATACCAGCCACCACCACAGCAGCCACTACAGCAGCAACCAGGCCCCCCTCCAAGGATGGCCCAGCCTACCTTTCCCTTCCGAATTCCTCCTCAGCAAGGTAACCAAAACTTGAAGAACATTTGAGCCGCTGCACTGCCAAAATTATACGGACTTATCACTGAAGATCCAGAGACCTTCCTCTTCAAGTTTGATATCCTCTATAGAAGCTATGACTACACAATTGATGCCCATAAGATGAATTTGTTTCCATCAACTCTTAAAGAGGCCGCTCTAACGTGGTTCATGAGCCTCAGAGCTAATGTCGTACCAAAATGAAATTCCATGAGCAACATGTTTCTTGCAAAATACAAAGAATACTGTAGAGGATGGGATTTAAAAGGAGATAACATCTTCAAGATGTCGCAGAAAGAGGATGAAACCTTGGAAGACTATGTTTCCAGGTTTATGTATAACTTGCAATGCAATGCTCAACACCAGTTGAATGAGGAATCACAGAAACATCTATTCCTCAAAGGTGTCAATGAAGGAAGCATAGAAGCTTGGACCTTATGGCTGGTGGTGACATCATATAGAAAAACTGGGTAGAGATCAAGACCATATGTATGAATTACTCAAGGGCTACAGTAAAAAAAGGAAGAGGATTAAGGGACCTACTTCAAAAGACAAATGGCTCCGGAGTGTCTAAGATAGAACTGTCCAACCTCCTATCTGACTTCAATTAGGACATTATCAATGATGTAGCCACTCAGCTGGACACCATGCAAGCTCGAAGGAAGAAAGAGGACGCAGAAGCTATGCTGGCTGAATTCTACTCCCAGTGTAGGGAGAAGTTAAATTGGAAATGCAAAACTTTTGCATCCGTGGACACTACTTCAATGCCCACCAAGTTCAAAGAAATAGATGAGGAGAATGGAGAAGTCATTTACGTGGCTCAAAGGTGACCATGGGCTCAAAGACAAGGTATGCCTCAAGACCCCTTAAATTATTTTGGTTATAATAATAATAATAATAGTAATCAGTGGAAAAATCAAAACCCCCACAATTTTGTTCCTCAAGGACAGAATTGGAATAATAACTGGCCCAACCAGCAGCCACAGAATAACCAGAATTTTTAGTAGCCACAGTATAACCAGAACTTTCAACCTCATTTAAATCCATATCAACCTTATTTTAATCCATATCAACAGAATTTCAATTCATACCAGTAGCCGCAACAGAATAACCAATGGCAACCACATGGTAACTGACAACAACATTCTCAGTGGGGACCCAATCAGCCTAATCAGTAGCAAGCTATTATGCCTCCACCTCAGCAGCAAGCTATTATGCCTCCACCTCCTGTAGCCAATAATAGTCCTCAAAAACCACAACTGCCTGCGCAACCAAATCCAAATCTAAATAACAAGCAGCAAGCCTATTCACTGCAAGTGAATGATATCCACCTAAGATCAGGGACCACATTGCCTACACCAAGAGCACCCATAATAACTGATGTTTCTGATACTAAGAAATCTTTTGACAATAAAAATACTATTGTCCCACCTGTTGCACCACCTATTCCAATTGAGAAAATCCCACCTTTTCCACAGAGATTGGCCCAACCTTCAGCATCCCCTAAAGAGAATACTATTGCAAATGACCTGATTGACCAACTGAAGCAAATGACTGTCCAAATACCATTATTACATACCCTCAAGGAAATTATAATCTATAATAAAGAAATCAAGGAAGTCTGTATCAAGCATCCTGGTAGGAAGAAGAAAGATCCTGATACTGTCCATGTTCTTGGACAACTTTCTGATCTCATGCCTAGTAAAACCTTGATGCCTAAATACTCTGATCCAAGGAGTCCAGTCATTACCATTCACATTAATGGTATACAAATACAGAATTTCTTGGTTGATCTAGGAGTCTTTATTAATGTTATGACTATGGATGTGTTGTTAAGGCTTAGTATCATTGGGTTGAGGGAAACACCCACTATTCTCTATTTAGCTGATAATTCAACTGTCAAACCAGATGGTATGGTAGAGGATATTGTTGTCACACTAGATTCCTTAGAATACCCCTCAGATTTCATCATCTTGTCTCCAAAAGCCACACTAGGAGGGTATCCATTAATCCTAGGAAGGCCTTGGTTAGCCACAACAGATGCTTGCATTGCATGCCGCTCAGGAAAAATGACCATATCTGATGGTATTAATACTAAGAAATTAACCCTGTATTCTCCAGCCAAACCTCAAGTTGAACTTGACCAAGTTGTATGGCTAGAGCTAGGAGATGCCCCCCTTGAAGCCAATTCAATACAGAAGCTTATGGTTATTGGTACAATTCCATTCATGGTCTCACAGGAGGAGGATGACATACTATTAGCAATCCTTACAAACCAGTATGGCTCTAAAGAACCCTCATGTCATGACCCTAGCTATTCTCTACAAACCATATTGCCCTAGAAGTCTTCATCCAAGTTTCCTATAGCGCCTGATTATCTCCATACTTTTTTACCCCATGAAATAAAGTCACCTTCTTTTGCAGAAGTTCTTATGTTGGATAAAGTTAAAAGAGTGTAGATTTCATCAGGGATGGAATTAAATGTCAATAAGAATCTCACTGAATCTCAGATTTCTAGCCATGTGCAGCTTTTGAAAAAGAGTCAGCAAGCTTTTGCATGGGACTATACTGACATGAAGGGGATTGACCAAAAATTGTGTACTCATAATATTTATATTAGTTCGAAGTCCAGACCTATTAGGAAACCTCAAAGAAGAATAAACCCTACATTAAGAGATGTAGTAAAGGCTAAATTGCAAAAACTTCTCCAAGCTGGCTTCATATATCCCATTTTTGACAGTCAGTGGGTCTCCCTCTTGTAATCATCCCCAAGAAAGGTGGCAAATGGCAAGTTTGTGTGGACTATAGGGAGCTTAATAAAGCAACCAAGAAGGATCACTTTCCATTGCCCTTTATTTACCAAGTAATTGACAACCTTGCTGGAAAAAAGTATTTTTCATTCTTGGATGGTTTTAGTGGCTACAACTAGTTCCAGATATCACCAAAAGACCAGGATAAAACAACATTAACCTTTCCATGGGGAACATTTTCTTACTCTGTCTTACCATTTGGGTTATGTAATGCACCTGCTACTTTCCAGAGGGTAGTGATAAGCATATTTTCTCACATTGCTGCTGACTATGTTGAAATATACATGGATGATTTTACTGCATATGGAACTACATTCGAAGAGGCTTATGCTAATTTGGAAAAAGTTCTTCAAAGATGTCAGGACTACAATTTCTCACTTAATAGTGAGAAGTGTTATATGGTGATAGAGGAGGGAGTTGTCTTAGGGAACTACCTCTCATCTTTTGGTATCCAAGTAGATCCTACAAAGATTGATGTAATTGTCACACTTACAACCCCAGCAAAGAAGAAGGATGTCCAGAGTTTTGTTGGTAATGTCGGTTAGTACAGGAGATTTATCAAGAACTTCAGCCAACTTGCCACTCCATTATATAATCTATTGAAGAAAGAAGTAGAATTTGAATGGACAACAGACTGTGAGTCATCATTCCAGTAGTTGAAGGATGTGTTGACAAAGACCCCTATTCTTAGAGGACCAGACTGGAAGTTGCCCTTTCATAGCCACACAAATGCATCTAACTATGCAATTGGGGCAGTGCTGGGTCAAAAAGAAGGAATAGTTGAGCATGCCATTTATTACATCAGCAAAAATTTGCAATCTGTAGAACTAAATTATACTGTTACTGAGAAGGAACTCCTTTCTGTAATCTATGCATTAAATAAATTCAGACATTACTTAACCGGTTATGAAGTATTTGTTTATACTGATCACTCAGCGATCAAATACTTGATGAATAAACTGGCCATTTTTGGTAGGCTAGCCAGGTGGTTAGTCCTCCTACAGGAGTTTGATATAACTATCATTAACAAACTAGGAAAAGCTAATGTCGTTGCTGATTTTCTCTCTAGATTGCAAGTTCCTGATGATCCTACAACAATTGATGACATATTCCTGGACGAGCACCTATTCTCTCTTGTAACTTACAATCTATGGTATGCTAACATCACAAACTACCTTACTACAAGATGGGCACCACCTCATTTCTCACACCGTGAACGAAGGCTGCTAGCTGAGAAAAGTTTCAAATTTTCATGGATATCTAGATTTATGTTCTACACAAGTCCTGATCAAGTCACCCGCAAATGTGTCCGCGAAGATGAGACCTATGACATCCTTCAGGCATGTCATGATGAGCTTTCTGGTGGCCATTTTTCCAGAAAAAGAACAACATACAAAGTATTGACAACTGGTTATTATTGGCCTACATTATATAAAGATGCATCTAAGCATACCTGACACTATTACAGATGCCAAAGGATGGGACATCCCATGAAGACTGATGAAATGCCCCTGCAACCTCAGGTGGTGGTAACACCATTTGACAAGTGGGGCATTGACTTTGTCGGTCACATTGAGCCATCTTCACATGGTAAGTCTTATATCTTAGTATGCACTGATTACGCCACAAAATGGGTTGAAGCAAAAGCAATGATGCATGTAAGGGACCATAAAGTAGTAAAGTTTCTATATTAATTTATTTTTACTAGGTTTGGAGTGCCTCAAGAAATAGTAACAGATCAAGGGGCACAGTTCAACTCTAACCTTATTGTTGAATTAATGAAAGAGTACACGATGAGGCATGGTAAATCTTCACGATACCATCCTTAGGCCAATGGATAGGCTAAGATCACAAACTAAGAGATAGAGGCCATTCTGACAAAAATAGTTGCCATTCACAAAAAGGATTGGGCTACTCGACTTCCTAAATCCATCTGGGCTTACCGCACAACTTGGAAAACCACTACTGGATTCACTCCTTTTGAGTTGGTCTATGGGAAATCTACATCCATGCCTATTGAGTTTCACCATAAGACTCTCAGGATGACATTGGAATTGGATATTAACCTGAACAAAGCACAAGAGGACAGGCTCTTACAGCTCAATGGATTGGATGAATACAGGAAATCTGCCCTTCATAACACAGAACTGATTCAAAAGCAGCGAAAGAAGTGGCACGACAGATTCATAAAAGATAAAAAGTTTTCCATTGGCGATTGGGAATTGCTCTATGATTCAAGATATCAGCATACTCCTGGGAAATTTCAAACCTGTTGGTTAGGGCCCTATGAAATAGTCTTAGTATTCGATAATGGTGTCATTCATCTCTCTACAATTAATCCTGTTAGATTCAAACTCCTTGTCAACGGGCATCACTTAAATATATATCACAAGCCTGAGAGTCGTCAGGACTTCCTACTGTAGTTCCAACAGAACTTAGACAACACCCAACCTGCAGTAGAAGCATCTGGATCTTCCACCCAGCTTTCTACCAAGTTGTGATTTATTCCAGCTTCCATAATAAACATTTCACTTCCGTGATTTTCTTTCTTTGTAATAAAAATCCACATCATCTTTCTCTCTTCCACGTGTCTGCACCACAACATCACTCCATCAGTGTGTGTCACGTAGCATTAAACTCTTCCTACAACACCTCAGGTTAGTAACACATACTTTTGCACATAACTTATTTTATTTATTTATTATTTTGAAATGAGTGTACTTTTCTTTTTCTATTCTTGCACACACCAACCTAGTGGGACCCATGCCTTATACTTAGTTGGGGGGAGGGGTTAGTTATTTAATTCATGTTATTTAATTCATGCTTGTTTCAATACTTCCAAATTGATTTTAGCAACTGAAAAGGAAACACCTTTATTTCTTTCTTTTCTTTTCATGGTGACCTCCGTCATATGGGAGCCTATTTGTCCTTCATTGGTTAAGTCATCATGATTTAATAGTTGATTTGAAAGCAAATTAAAGTAAGGATCACTTAATAATGACAATTTTGTGACGTGTTCGGGTGGAAAACCTTAACACGTGTGAATGCATTTATGAAAATCATTTTAAGTAATGCTTACTTTCTTAGAATTAAAAGCTATCCTGTACTTCAATTTTTCTCAAAAAGCAAAACAAAAACATCTTGCGTCCGTAGGAAGGCCAAGCATTTTTCAATTTTCTGTAGCAACTGAGCATATCCTGCAGAGCTATTTTCTTTATCATTTGTAATGGGCGGAGACCTTCAGAGGCACAAGCCAATAGATCATCAAGTGTTACTTGGGGACCCAGCCGCCTGTGAGTTGTTTTAGAAGTGGGGATGGCTGGACTACTGCTTAAGCCTTAATGGCTTCAATGACAAAATTGCTTTACAATTTCTAAATACTTTGAACAATGGGTTTGCATTAGTGAAAGGTCTGAAGGTTGAATTTTTAGAAGATATCATGGGAGAGGTTACAAAGTTGCCACAGCAAGGGGAAAACTGGAAAAAGGATATTGATTTGCACTCGGCTAGGGCACAATTTACCCTGCATAGTGACCCATAGTTGGAGATTGATAAGAAGTAGGGCACTTCAAGAGCATCATTACCCATGGATTTTTTTGCAGCTGACCACATTTATAATATCCTACTTCACCTGTGAGGGATGTTACAAGTACCTGCATGGACTTTACTTCAAGATTCTGAGCACCCTCTGCCATGAAAATAGGCCAGTAGACTTACCTAGATTTCTTTTTAATATTGTAAAAAAGTAGGCATCTCTTGTTCAGTCAGGAAAAGCATAATCTATTTCCCATCATTGTTTAATTAAGTTAGTTGTAGAAAGGGATTTAATTAAACAGTCAATTAGGACTTGGGAGGAATTCTTGGCTATGGAATATTTAGCACCTAGGGTGGTTGGTCTGAGAGTCTAGGGTGTAGGTAGTAGGGTTAACATGGCAACAGGGGTTTGTAAAGTAATCCATAAAACATAACCCATTCCTGAAGCATCCTCTTCTAGACCTACCCTATCTAGGAAAAGAGCCTGCAATGATAACACTCCTATTTCTGATAAAAAGGAAAGAAAACCTAGAGAACCTGTTGCCGCTCCTAAAACTTCACCGTCTTAAGAAACTAGGTCTACTGTTGAAAAGGGAAAAGATAAAACCTTAGATACAGAGGAAATGACTCCAGAACAATAGCCAGCTGATAATGAAAATATGAATAAGATGCCCGAGGAACCCTTGCCTTCTTCCAAGGAGGCAACACCAAAAGAACCTCCTATAGCCATTACAAGGGAGGTGTCCTCCACCAAAAAGAAACACAAGGAACGTATGAGCTCTTTTCAAATCCCTGTGAGGAAGAGTCCTAGACTTTTTGCTAGTGCTAGTAAAGAAAGCAAAACCCCTAATTCAATTATAAATGTTGAATCTTTTGAGTCTACTGAAAAGTCCTGTTTGGAGGCAATGGCTTCAAACAGAGAAGATGGTGATACCCTAGCCCACATTGTGGATGATGAAATTACAGTTGATCCACAAGTCAAATTCATCCTTGTGGACAGTGACAATGATTCTTTAGAAACAAAGGGATTTTGCAATAATTCTAGTGAAGACTCTGATGAAAGTTTAGAGAATCTTCCTCCTAATGAATTTCCTGCAATGAATGAGGACATTGTAGAGGAAGTGTTTGAGCAGTAGAGAAAGGATGGATTAGACACATTAGCCAAGGTAGTTGAATCATCCCAAGTGAATGATTCGATAAAAACCCTTGTCACTTGTGACAAGGGGAAAGGGGCTACTTTCACTAATGTGGAGAAAGTAAAGATCCCTCAAACTGCATCTGAGTGGATTAATGTCCTTTAGCAAGGACCCATGCCACCCTCAGATTTATCCTCACCATTAGCAGAAGGATTATGTTTGTACCAAAATATCACCTGGGAAAAGACACAATGAGAACTGTAGATAGAGAAATTAAAAAGGATAATTGAGGAGGAGGCTTGTCAGGTTGAGCAGAAAACAAATCGGATTGTAGTATTAGAGAGGATAATTGAGCATATCAATGAATTGATTCTTGTAGCAATGGCATGTAGGTCACCTTCTCCAGTTTATGCATGATTCCTTAAGGAAAAATTTGTTAAATTTCAATTGACAGGGATTGTTGAAGGATTAAATCCTTCCATTACTACACCACACGAATTCTATGATGCCTTCCAGTCAGCACCTATGCCCATCAAGAATTTGTTATGTGAGTTATATCTACACAATCTAGTTGTGCCTGACAATAGAGAATGGAATTCACTTCTTTATGTATGAGATGTGCAGTTGAGGGAAGTTATGTCCTGGATTCAGAATGAGATCAGCAGAGAGCATCAAGCTCTCCCATATTGAAGTAGTAAGATAGACACACCCCTTATGATGAGGCGTGAAGTTCAAAGCTCTAGGTAGAAATTCCTTGATTGGATCTCAATCACAATGAACCCTAGTGGGTCTCGCAAGGTTCTTCCAGTCAAAGAATAGGGATATGCAGACTGGGAACAACATTCTTCACAAGATGTTGAGGCTACGATTGTAGCTTGTAGGAAGCAGTGGATAAGGATGCCCCATGATTTAAAAATCAGGGAGCCCCATTCTCCACAAAATTTAACTCTTGCTGCTCACCATGTCTCATGGTTTATAATGCTGGGCCGCACACAACTACATTATTGGATGCCCTTATGGTTTCAACCTCTAATCTTCCTGTAGCCTTTTTTGGTAGTAAATGAGAATGCAGAAGAGCATGATATGGCTAAGGAAACACAAAGGTGGGACAGACTTCGAAATGGACATGGATACTTCAATTATGTTGTTGATGAACCAGGGGAGAAGACCACCAGTGACCTAAGGCTTAGGGCCAGGATCCAAAATTTCATGATTGCTGGGGACCATCAATAGTGTAGTTGGGGGGAATGATGAGCCTCTCAAAAGGCCATATTTTCCATGTGTTTACTTACTTTTTTCAGCATTTTATTTTCAAAGAAGAAAACTTTAAACTTATGGTTTTTATATATTTTATATGTAAGGACATAAGTAGGTAAAATGGATGGTAAAAACATATTGTATTTTTCTTGGAACTGATGGATAGAAGTTGCAGGATATAAGTGATTAGATGTTGAATAGATAGCCCTTTTCCTTATGCTATGTTTATGGGTAGTCTCCTTCCTGTAGCCGAATGATGTGCAATAATATTGAATGAATTCTCACACTTCTTTCTTAGTATTAAATGATAAAATATATTTATGTGTCAGAAGTTTTGTATACTAACCATTTTGTAGGAGTCAAGTTATGGCACATTCAAGAATTCCAACATGGCGTTGAAAGGGTCAACGACAGTCATTACCTTCAGAAGTGCCAGTGTAAAGCAAGGAATTAATTAAAGTGGTTGAAGATGGGCATGTCACAGATCTCTCATGGAGGAACAAGTCAGTTCAGTTCCTGAGAAGACACCGCGCGCAGATCTAGAACCACTGTATGCTATATTCTGGGAAGAACTTGAAGACCTACTATTGTTGTTTGAGATTTTTGTTATGAGCATGATGTATCCATTAGTGATCCTCATTAATGGAGTGATCCTAGATTTAGGAAGTAGCGTAGTTCCTCCTTAAATAAGTGGAATTCTGTAGTTCCAAAGGAGAGAGTTAGTTGATATAATTTCTGGAATAGAATTTGACATTGTAGAACTGTTTATTTTCCATGTACATTTCCTCCATGAATGAATAGAATGCATAATTTGAGTTTCAGTCTCTTATCTTGATTGCATTTCTATTCACTCATCCAAGGGGGCCCACTTGGCAAGTGAATCATTTTATTAGATTAGAAATTATTTCCTTTCTCATTAAGAAGTAAATAGAAATCTATTGTTCTTGTAGCCACTAGTAATAGAACTGGTGCCCTGTTCCTGCAACATAGGCGAGCAGAATAACCCCTACTCGTGATTACTATTTTCTTAGCATAATTGCATTCAATTGAGATAGTATAGATTTATAAAGCATAATGTATTTCGATTCCATAGGTTTAGCAATGAGAATCAAAGAGGTTTGAATCATATACTTTGCAAACACCATTCCAATTTTACGTCCCTGGTCGATAATTAAATGAGACTAAATAATCTACTTAGCAACCATTTCGGGTGTCCAATCCTGAAGTAGCAGTCCAATGCTTTGAATTTTTGAGATGATTGTTTGGCCAAGCAAGATCTACCTCGTATTCAGAAGGAGAAACTAAATTAGTCAACCAAATAACACAACATTCGACAACAATAATGAATTAATCAATTTCTATTTCCCGGAAGACATAACACATCAATACTAGGATATTTTTGTCAAGTATTCCACACATAATACTCCTTGGCAAGATGAGTAAGACCCTGAACATTCCATGACATAAAATTTATAATTAGAACTCTTACACACCATATTAATCCTCAATAGAGGAGAAATTATTGTGTAAGAAATCTAACACCTTTTGGGAGCCAGGATATACAACCTTTCACTTTTTTTGGTATATTCATAACATCCTTTGCATAGATAGAAGGAATGAAAGAGTGGAAAAAACTATGTGCCTAAGAAGAAATTACTGATATTCAATGATAATTTCACACCAAAAATAGATGAAATCAATCCTCAATGGTCATGGGGGTGACCTCCTTTCCCTTCTTTTGATCATTTTAAACTTGCAACCTGGGTTGTTGTTGGTGAAAAACTGACTTCTAGGGTTTATTGATTTTATTCAAGGACAAAGTGTTGGAATAATGATACATTTGGCATCAGTGAATGCACTTAGTGAAAACACTTATTCGGTTTTGAATGCTTACCGAGCTCATCACTCAGCCCACAGCCTATACCGAGCATTCAGTAAAGCTC
>MU224532.1:311783-350170 GCA_018584345.1 Thuja plicata
GCAGTAGATTAGATGAATGAATGGTTAAAGAATATAAAAGTGCAGAAATACTTTAAAGTTTTAAGTGTTACTGATTCACCCCTCCCCTCTCAGTAACTCTGTTAGTCCTGAATATTTCCAACACAAAGAACCTTCCCCTTTGGGGCCACAATAGTCCATTTATCCTTTGGATTTGGAGCCTCTATAACACATGCACGATCAAAATCCTTAGGAGGGCTTTTAACCTTTGGAATAGCCAAAGGTTTTAATTCCTAATTTTGTGCTTTGAGGATTGGCACCAAAAACAAGTATTGGGTAGATTAAGATAGACCAAACATTGGATATGGAAAAGACCTCCTATTTGAATGTTCATCATATATTTGAGCTCATAAGACAAATCCAGTTCAAGACAGACCCTTTTTTGGGGTCCAGCACATAAAACTAGTCAAGTTCTACACATAATACCTTGCCAAGAGATTGAGTAATGGTTTGAAAAAAAGGTAGGAGACCTGGAAACTCATTCAAAATAGGAACAAAAAAATTTCTTAGCATCAAATATAGAAAATTATTGAGACCATGGTTGGAAAATATGTTAAGAAGATTGAACACACAAAAGCCCATGTTGAAAAATGGCGTGAACATCACTAGGCTCAGCAAAACGGAGAGAGAAAAGAACCTTTGATTACGTTATGGGTGCCATAGAGGAAGACCCTATGAGGGGCCCAAGTGTTGACAACCTAATATGAGACCACACTTCAATGGGGAGCCTCCCAAAAATGTAACCTATCAAAGTGTACTATTCTAACCATTGGCATGTATTCTCAAAATCCTAAATAGGTAAAACAATATCAAGTTTTCTAGGAGACGTACCTCGTGAAAAGCTTTGGGAAAAAATGTCTAGAGACACTTATTCAACCAATTATTTCTAGATGTCAGAGCTTCAACACCAGTGACAGCTTCTATGATGAAGTTGACTGAGGCTATTATAAGAGAAAAATACTCCCACCAAAACCAAAACCCTAGAAAAATAGAGAACCATCACATCTACTAATCATAAACTTTGATTAATATATTCAACAAATAAAGAACATTAAAACTATAATTTAATAACTAAAATAAAACATAAATAAGTTAAAATGGACACAAACATTAATATTAGTAGAAAAAAAATTAAGGAGGACATACGTACACAAGGAACTCATTAGTTGATATTCATGGCATTTGACAGTGATAATTAAAACCGTTATGTGAGCGACAAGTTTTGTGATTTAACACCGCCATTGAAGTAGTTAGGATTTGTACTATGGGAAAGAACTTACGAGATTTGATTTCAGACAACTTATAAATGTAAAAAGATGATAAAATGTTCCTTACCTAATTTACGTCTGGTCATTAACATAAAGGTGAAACCCACAAAGCAAGGGCAAGATGCAAATTTATTTTAGATAGCTTGCGGTGAATGTACAACGTCCGGAACCAGAAAAATTATTTGAGCCAAGTTACCCAATTCTAAAATGATTCATGAATCTAAATGGGAGATTAGTTATAGACCAACTATGTATGTTTCTTATAGTTCATTCAGCTTCATTACTGATATAAGTTTTAAACACATTTTTATTGTGATATTGCTATCAACTTTAAACTGTGTAGTTTTTTGAGTCAAATTTATTGACCCATGTTTCATAAGTAGTAGCTTACACGAATCCATCTCTCAATAGAAAGAATCAATAGAACACTTAGAACTCATTGCATCTAAGTGACCCATACTCATGAGAGATCAGTTCATGTGAACCACCACACAAAAAATTTATTTTAATGAATTTGCCACAAAATACTACACAATTGAATCTTGATAACAATATGATCAATTGAATACAATGCAAAATACTACTATTCATAACATTGAGCGGTCTCCAAATTTTCTGCCCAAACTTCTTTTTGAATTCCTTTCATGGCGTAAATCACTGGGTGGGAACCTCCCCCCATCTCAGAGACCCTATTGGTGACCTTCTCTTTGATTCTAGGACAGGTACTTTGGATTCCCTGCCACTTCCTGTCCTAAAGGATGACTAGAAAGGTGTGTTGGTTTGGACCTAGATTGAATCGGACCCCACCTTAACACTTTCTACCTTTATGGAGGAAGGCACAAAGATCACTCTCCTTGACTCTATTGTGGAAAAAATTATGGCAGAACTTAATCTAGCTTTGGTTGGGCATTTCTTCAACTTTCATTCCTCCATTGACATGGTTTGAAAATGGGTGGGAAACTATTGGAATCTTAAAGGTAGTGTTTTGGTCTCAGCGATTCCATGGGGCCTCTTCCTTTTTCAGGTCATGGCTATGGAGGACCTCTCTTTCTCTCTTTCTGGCTCGTGGATATATGGAAAACATCTCCTCACCCTGGCTAAGTGGAAGCCGAGTTTTGATCCTTCTGCAGATCTCTACAAGATGGTGCCTATATGTGACCACCTCCCCGAGCTACCCTTGGAATTTTGGGATGAACAAGTGTTCAAATGGATTGGTAACTCCTTTGGGCACTACATCCCGGTGGATCTAGTAACCCTCTCCAAATCACAGCTGGTCTTTTCTCTCTTTTGTGTAAATGTGCCTATCAAAAAGACTCTCCCCAACTTTGTGGTCTTGAAATCTAAGCTAGGTAAATGGACACAAGCTATAGTCTATGAGAATGCTACCCTTTTCTATGAATGTTGCAACTTTGAAGGCCATACTAGGAAGGATTGTAAGGCACCTAGAAGGCTCGAGCTTAAGTTAAAGAAAATGGTTCCAGAGATGTGGGCTATTGAGGAAATTAGAACCCACTCTTCCTAGGGGCCTATCATCTCGTCCCCGATGGTGGAGGCCTCCCACATGAAGACTTTGGAGGTGCTTGGGTTACAAGGATGTGGGATCACAAAAGGGTCGGTTGTTGACTTGATTGGTTTGGAGGATGGTGAAATACCCATGGATAATGAGAAGGGAACCGATGAGGCAAACCCAGTTAGCACTGAGAAGGAGACCAAGCAATGTATTAGCCCAAATCCAGTAGTCTCACAGATGGATCATAGCATCTCTAAAACTGCCACCATGGAGATAAAGACTTTACAATGTACTAGCCTAGGTATGATGCTCTTACAGACAACTCAATGTCTCTATGCTTGCAAGGAACACATCTTTGGGCTCCTCGTCTCCTCCTGTGGTGGAATTTGTTCTCAACCCCATGGCCTCTGGTTCCCAGGTTATAATTGGCTTCTCCACAGGTATTGGGACCCCGAAGAGCAGGGAAGAGGAATGGGAAACTCAACAAAAGAAGACAAGGCCCAAAACAATTGATGTTGGGGTGGACACAAAGCCGGGTTGGACGACGGACAGAGCTAGACAACAAAGGAGTACGATAAAGGATATTGCTGTAGGAAGGAAGAAAACCATGGTTCTCAATCAAAAAGGTAAGAAATGATTGTTCTATCTTGGAATATATGGGGGCTCAATAACCCCCAGAAACAACTTTCTGTCAAGCAGTATATTTTTTTATCATAAAATTGAGGTTCTCTTAATCCAAGAGGTTAAAATGTCCTATGATAATTTTGAGGTGTTGGTGGGACGGCTATGGCCTGGAGCCAATTTTCTCTACTTTGAGGCTCAAGGGCCTCGGGCGGTATTTTCACTCTCCAGAACTCATCCAAGGTCAGGGGTGATGCACACATCTTCTCCCACCATCACTTGCCAGTATCCTTCACCTCCCCAAAGGATGCTTGGCTCTGTTATTGTAACACCCCAAAATTGGCATCTTGCAACCCTAACCAATTTTGTTGCATTTGTCATTTTTCTAAATCATCAAAGTCCTATTGTACTAGGCAATTCTGAGCTTTGACTGACTCTACTCAACCTAAGTGTCAAATGTAGAAAATCCTAAATCTCCATTAATCATACATTATATTTAATTCCTAAAATATCTATTGGCTAAACAAACCGTATGATTGAATTAATTTAATTATAAAGTCTTAGCACTTTAATTAAATTAAATTCACCCCTTTTAGCTAAAACACATGAAAATGAATTAAATAATATTTAAAATTATTAAATAAATATCCTCATTTCAATAATTGAATTTAAATATTCAAATAATTGAGAAAAACATATTTATGAGGTCATACTTTATTTATTTAACTAAATATTCTCTCAAAAATCTTCTCTGTTTAGAAATAGAAGTTTTGAAATAACTGTGCTTTAAAGAGAAAGAAAACAGTTAAAATCATAATTAAAATAGTTAAAATCAAATAAAGAAAATAGTTAAAGCAAAGGGAAAACAATTTATTGTTTTCTTTTAAAGAAGGCTTGCTAATTTAAACTGGCTTTTCTATTTGTTTTATTTCAAGAAGGAAACTTTCTATTCTGATCACCTCTAAGTCTATAAAAGAACTCCCATTCCTCATTCAAAACCCCTGGAGAAAATATGCATTATTAGAATACTGGATGGTTGCTACATTTTATCATCTCATTTCTAGTTAAAAGCTTTCATTTGCAATAGAATAATTTCAATTTATTAGAATAATTGCATTGAAATCATGTCTTAGATTAATCTTGCATCTTTCAATTCTTATAATGATCTTGCATTTGCATTGCATTCATTGAGAAAAATCCTTCATTCTTAGATCGATCTATGGTTGTGAGACTCTCGTTCTAAGAACTATTCAAAACCCCATCTAGATAGAAGGCAACAGGTTGAATCATACAGGCATGCATGATGAATAAATCATATTCACTTTTGTATGTGGCTGATGAACAAGGACTATGTTGAAGTGTATGGTTGAATAACAAGGCCAATTATACCACATACATTTTTGGCACCCACCGTGGGGCAGAACATCTATTTTTGTCATCAAATTTGAATTAGTTTTGAAAATCTTGGGATCATGTTTGTACTCTGATTTTGCAGGTAAAACAATGCATTCCATATTTGTTTTAGCGTGGAGCGAGTTCAAATATTTATTCTATCTTCCATATATTATTCTCTTAGTGTCTTTGAAGCTCTCATTTTAAGCCAAAACTGACTCCACCATCACGTCTGGAACATCCTTTCGGTTGAAAATGACTGTAAACATGCCTATACTTGTCAAAAGTTGAATTTGTGGTAAAAACATTTTTCCAAAGGAGGTCGTACAACCTGTCGCATAGAAATCGAGATAGATTTTGGATTTTTTTGCACGCAGCTAGAGGCAAATTTTTGAAAAAAAATCTAAAAAAATATTTTTTTTCACTATGTTAAATTTGATGGCCGTCAAACCATCATTCTGCATGACCTTCTGTGACATCCATGAAACCGTCAAATTTAAACGCATAGGTTGATGACATCAACAGGGTTTGAAAAATCTTTAGCCTTCACCATTGAGCTTTTTGAATTTGTAGTCTAACTTTAAATGATCATATCTTGCTCATTTTAAGTCCAAATGGATTGCAATATTTTTTTTTTGGGTAGAATTATTTGAAGATTTTTGGGTGTTTCTTAGTTTTTGGATTTTAGTCACAGATTTATTAGAAATTGCAGGTTTTCATCACTGTACTTGTCTAATCCTCTATTTTGCAGCTTCCAAAGCCTCGTACGGGCTCATACAGTAACATTTTTTAGTGCAATTATTTTTGAAAGTGCGTGAGTCTCTATCTAATTTCTGAATATGTGATCTATTTTCTGATTTCTGATTTTGATAATGTGGACTAATCTTTGGATATAATTTTTATGTGATTATTTTTCAAGTGTACAGCATAATAGTGGTTTGCAGAACTTTATCCAAGAAGACTAAAACACAAACTACTCACGAATTGGTTTTGTAGGTTACCTTTGATCGATATAACGCAAAACATTATGCTTGCATCTTGTTTTTGATTTCTTAAAATAGGAACCCACATGCAAGACTTCTTAAAATGAACATTTGTTTGATATTTTGGGGATGAAAATAATGTCAGGAAACTATGCTCTCACCCTTTTGGGATGATAAAAAATCCAAAAACATTATTGTCATTTTCTTATTATCCTTGAAGTGTCTTCTAGTTTTTTAAACCCAAGGAATTGCATGGACGTATCCTCTCCCTTCACCTTTCCAGATCTTGCGTGTAAGAGAAATCCATACAAATCCATTAGCGTGGCTACCTCTCGAGTTCTTTAACAAAGCTGGTGAGAGTGGGTTTCCCAACCGATAACAGGCTAAAGCCAAGCCCTTCCGAACCGGTATATAAAAATGTCATTGTGATTAGTCTCACAATGGAAAGGTGTGAATTCGTTGTGGCAACAAAAATCTCTTCTAGTACCCTAGTGGTGCATTAAAGTCCCTACATTGTTAAGGTGAAAACCTTGCTTTGAAAGGATTGGGAGAGCCCCCTTTATTGGAAAAATGACTTGATCACAATCACCTGAATGGATGTCCTTACTACAAACTGTTGTTATAGTATCCAAAAACCCCCTATCTGTTGGCGTAGAAGGTTAGAGACCGACAAAGACGCCCCACATTTTTACGGCTCTTAGTAGAGACAACAGCCCTTTGGGAAGCAATTCCTTTGGGGTTCAAAGCTTGGTGTGTCTGAGAAGTGAGTGCGCATGTAAGGAGGAGCCCGTGCCTCCAAGCTTCTAAGTTGTCCGCTATGAGTAAGCGTAGCTGAAATTTGGTTCAAGTGGGGATTCAATAGATACTGCCCTTGCTATCCTAGGATTGTGATGTGTCTGTTCTGGTACAACAAACAATCTCCATGATGTGTTTTGCATGAGTTTTTACTGAAACAACAACAAGAACAACAATCAAATGATCTGGAAAATTGTAAACTTGGGATATTTTCCTATCTTGTCTTGTTTGAAACTATGCCAAAACTCTATCGAAACTCTGTCAAATTTGTTTCAAAAACTTGTCAAAACTTGGTCTTTCATCAGTCTATCCTACTACATTTAGTCTACTCTAAAATTTGCGTTGTCATAATGCTTCTGCTAGTTCACATGCAACTACAATCTGTTGTTAGTCCAACCTATCGCTATCTTGAAATCTGATGTTGTTAGACTTGTTTGATTGAGTCCTTTGTTCAATCTTATCATCTTTTTTTGCGCTGTCCTTATTCTCAGTTGTGAGAGCAGGTTCGTTAACCTTGACTTAATATCAAATTCTTTTTCTATCTCCTTCTTAGTTAGACATTTATCTCTTGGTCTCTTTGGTCTTGGACTTGGATAACACTTTAGGTATCATCACAGTGTCAGTCAAGCGAATCAACTTATTTATGCATGTGTGAACTAGAGGTCATTTTAAGGAACTCTATAAATCTATCACCTTGCTGTCCAATTTTGTATTCTGTTGTGAAGGTTATGTCTGAATCTTCACAAATCCATGCTTTCATCAACATCATCACTAGTCTGTCCTTGACTGCAATCTATTAACAGTCTGACTTGTCGCTATTTCAAAATCTAACTTTTTTGTGCTAGTACAAGTGACCCACTATCTATTTCAATCTTATCATCTATGTCTACGCTGTCCTTATCCTGAGTTGTGAAAGCAGGTTCCTCAACCTTGACTCAAGATCAGTGTCTTTTCTTCTCTCTCAGTTGGACATTATCTTCTTTGTCCTTTGGTCTTGGACTTAATCAGCACTTTAGATATCACTTCAGCACCTGTCAGTCAATCAATTGATTCATCATACTTTCTCTTCAATCTTCTAAGCAAGCGCATCAAGACAATCTTACAATGTCTAAAAGCAAAGAATAGATTCTTAGGGAAACCTTATTAAAACAACTTCAAACTTTGGAATCTGAACTCCAATGATTAAAGAAGGAAAATAAGACTTCATTCGATGAATCCTCCTTAAGATCAACTTGTCCATTGCTATTTGATAATGATTCTCACATCTCTCCACTTTCTTCCAACATGGATAAATTTTGGTATGACAATCCCATCTTTGATCAAGAACAATTTTATGACAATCCCAACTTTGATCAAGACCAGTTTTATGACCATCCTATCTTTGATCAAGAGCATGCAGAGGAAACTATGAGAGAATCATATGAAAGTCTCTTCTATCTACAAAAGAATGATATTGCAATTCAAGAAGCATCTAATTATCCTTTAGAGAGAATCTTTACTCCTTTGGTACAATCTTATGAATCTGTATTAGCAGAACTTCTTGAGCATAACCTCATCACATTACCTCAATCCACATAATGTGGATTCATATTATTAAGTAATTATTGTGCATATCATCAACATAACAAGCATAAAACTTCATATTTCATGGAGTTGAAACATAAAATCCAAGATCCCATAGATGATGACATAGTCAAAGTGGAAAATGCTAATGAATCATCTAGTGAAGATACTAATCTCAAGCATGATCAATATCAAGAATCCATGTCTAGCAGCGGTTCCCCTATCACATCTACTTCCTCCACCATTCCTCCATCTCCTAAATCTTCATCATCTGTATCAAGGATTGAACCTAATGATGACTATGTCTACCCTCAAGAACTACCTCTAAAAGAGATCCAAGCAAATCCACATACGAATGTAAGTCCTTCTCAGGCTTCAAAGATCATAGACCCCAAGCTTCCATGTGCTTCCACACTTATCATGCCTACTCAAAATGATACTCCATTCACCTTTAAAGTATCCCTTGTGCATATCAAAACTCCCACCCCATCCATAGAAGTGGCTCTATGTCAAGAGGGAAATCCAATGTGTGAAGAAACAAATATCAGCAATTAGCAAGATCAAGACACCATCCATCTTTATCCAATGGTTGACCAAAGTCACACATATCAAGAGTCTCATGATGATTTTATCATGCCCTTCCATTTCTTCCTAGAAGAAAATCTTACATCTCCTATATCTTATCCATCTCCCAAGCAAGATCAAGATATCATTTCCACCATCTCTAAGGAACCTATTGAAAATCAAGAGAAAAGTACCCTTTGCACACCATCTAAAGATCCTTGTCAAGATCAGAGCATCCCATCATCTCCATGTCATGCTCCTCCATATCCAGAAAAAATAATTCCTCTAAATCCCTTGCAGAAAAATACATCCTCTCAAGCTTCAACTGCTCCTATCAAAGCTACTCATGCTCGTATCAATATGAAGATGAATTCAAAAGAGAAGAGCCTTGTTCATGCAGCTCACTCTAAAGATGTTGATATCCCTTCCACACTTATATCCCTCCATTCAAATGCAAGCATCAGCCTTCTCCATCCTCCAAATCCATCCTTGGTCCTTATATCTCAAAGCTAAGACTATCAAACCTTCCATCTATATTGGGTCCTTATGTCTCTCCATCTACCATGCCTATCAATACTAGCTTGTCATCCACTTACCCTATCTCCTATCAAGATCAACAAAGACATACATCCTTGAATTCTCCCTACCACCCAATCCATATGAGCCAGTCATATCAACCTCATTCATCCATAATTCCTAAGTCTTTTGGAAGTAATTTGGATGTACAACAAAAAAATCAGAAATGCAAGAATCCACTTACATATGAAGATCACTATGTCCCATCTAATCGACATGTGACTACAAAGAAAAAGGAAATATCCAAGAGACCACAAGGGTCCACTAATAAAATATGGGTTCCTAAATCCATCATGGAAGAATTCCATTCTAAATCCAAGCAAAGAATAAAATCAAATAAAATATGGGTTCCTAAATCCATTATGGAATAATTGTGTTCTAAATCATCCAAAAGAAAAGGAAAATCAAAAGCTGCGTGGATTCCCAAGGCTCTTCAAAAAGACTTGGATACAAAAACAAAATCAAAAGTTATGTGGATTCCCAAGTTTATCTTAAAAGACTTGAACAAAAAGGAAAAGTTAGAGTTGGCATCCAAGCTTCCAAAGTCTTCCACTTCATCTCCATCTAAACATATCCCATCTTCTAACTCCATCCTGGGTCCTCGCATACCAAGATCCATATCCACTCATCCATCAACGTCTCAAGCTATTCCATCCACTTTTCCTCCATTCGTCCATTACCCTTCAAGGGGTGTGTCAATGTTGATCTTATCACCATACCCTATCCAATATCCTGCACCTACCTCTTACCCATCCATCTCATATCCTTCTATCCCTCTTATCCAATCCACTGCATAAATCCTTGGCTACCATCTTCCTTATCCTCCATATCATCTTCTCTACCATCACCCTATCAACATATTTGAGCATAATTTCAATGGCCTTGGCCTATCATAAAATATACTTCAAAGGAGCACTATCCAAAGAGAAAGAAGCTTAAGTTCCTCCATAAATCAAAAAGTACAAAAAAAAGAGTGCGTTGGTGAAAACCTAGTAAACAAACACCTTGGTAGAAAAAGTAAAGATAAATCAATCTGTCCTATGGTGAAAACCACTTCTTGTGGCACCTTGGATAAGTATCGTGATGAAAACCTAGCAAACAGGCGTCATTCATAATTCCTCCTACTTGCACTCTTCACTTGGGGGCAAGTTCCTTCCATGTAATCATATCTATCATATCTTGCATCCAGGTAGCTCATGAGCATCCATGTTCCTTCTGCTGATCTTGACAAGGTTGAGCCTATTCATGAACACACTATGTATCCTAACATTTTTTATCCTTTCCATCAGCCTATTAACTTTCTCTCATCCACGGTATCCTATCGTTATCTTGCTTATCCCAAGCCTATCCTTCCTATCTCGGAGCATCCTTTTCTCTATAATCCAAAACATGCACTTATACCTCCATCAACCTTTATCTTGATCATAGCTATATCTTATCCTATGAAATTGACCCCTTGGTCTTGATCAAAATTGAAAATCAAGATCTTAGAAGTCTCTTGACATGTCCACTCTTTTGGACAACATACTTTTCATGACATCAGGTCATTACCCTAAATGTTATACAACATCTCTCCATGAACCTACATTGCTATATTATTTTTTCCCTAGCTTGGGTAATCTTGAAGAGACTATCCTTGAGGGTCGCATTCACCTCTTCATCCATCATTGGCTATTGTCTCATACATCAACTTTCTCATCCATCTGCAATGTCCTACACCTTTCTAGACATTGGGGCAAACCATTGCGATCTTGCTTGAGATCGAGTAATCTCTAAAAATAAAAAAATTGCAAAATCTCTAAAAATCGTAAAAAGTCCTAAAAAAATGATCATCTTGGTGCAAACCTAGCAATAGGCAGTTTTGATGCATCCACTACAAAATAATAAAAAATCTCTATTGAATATCTTTCAATCAACAGGTATCGGGGCAATCCAACCCTGGCTCCTGAAGATTGAGCCTCATTTTGGGGACAATCTTTTGAAAGGCGATAAATGTTCTGGTATCTGGGAAATCTAACCTAGATTCCCAGGTGTCAACATGCTCTTAGTTACCTTCAAGACACCAACTTATAGGGATTAAAACTGGTCATACTCTCAGGAAAAACCTCCCTAGTCTAGGGGCAGGGTCCTATTACTCTTTGCAATAGTCACCAGTGGTTCTCACTGCGTCTGCCTGTTGATGCTATTGCTACGATCTTTCAACTTGAGAATCTTTCTCGCGTTAGCCACCAATGGTTCTCACTGCATCTAGCTATTGTCGCCATACTGAGGAGATTTCTCGCACATATGTCTATATATTGACATAAATCCATTAGAATTGGAGTTGTACACAATGCTCTATCTATTGATACTTAGTCTTGACGATTCATTGCTTTAGTTTGTACATAGCTTTTGGTCACTTTTGTGACACTCTGGTTCCTTTGTGAACCCTCCTGATTTGACACTGATTCAGTTCCATACGCCTGGGGGAAACCATATCTAGTTTTTCCTCGCACCATACGTCCAGTCAGTCCCCTTTACTTGGGGGCATGGGTCCCCCATTTCATCACATCTTTGGTTTACACCCGAGTCAGTAATCTTGTAACTTCTGTAGGACAACTCGCTACTGACACAAACTGGTGGTTTTCAACACCACCATAAATAGTGTTTCTCAACACTATCTTTGGACACATCTGTGTTTTTCAATACACATTGGATATATCACACATAAAAATCTATCGATAATAATCAAATACAATGCACTCACAAGCACAACGGTTTTTTTTAACACCCTATACACATACATATTCAAAAACTTTGAAACTGGCTGAGCTATGATTGAATCTTTCTTTGTACAATGTCTATTCTCATAGATTTCATTGATATTTTGTTTGTCTACTTCTTGTTGGTGTAGTCCCGATGATCTAAGAACATCAAATAAACACGGTGTATGTGATAAGAGCTCCCGCATTAAGGTGGAAAAGCCTCACATCCATCGATCTTGTTTATTTGTACACCATGGTGAGGTTAGTACTATCTCCTTGACTGTTATTGCTCAATTTATTTACGCATGATCACACTCATGGTTATCTTGGCTTTGCATGCCTCGATACTGGTGTACTCTTGCAACATCAACTAGACACAATGTTCAGGTCATATTGGCTTTTGTGCCCTGGTGCTTACGTTCGTTTCCTACACTTTATCCGATGAAAGTCATATTCATATTCTTATGGTCACAGTGGCACCAGTAAGGATTGTATCGACTCCAATGTTCCAAAAATGCTCAATGATGATGATTTTATGATGGGTCTCACAACCATGTCCTAGGTATTACATCTAACATAGGATTGCATTTTCATTCTAGACTTGCATTGTGGCAGCCATTCAATGTTCACTTCATTGGGTTCTCCTGGATTTGTAGATTGGGGAGTTATTAGTCAGTGTCCTGGCTTCACCACTACTACACAAGTGTTTGATCCTAGCTCTCTATCTTCAGCTATATGCTCAATCCATTTTCGAGATCGAAATCAAAATTTGACACTCCTGTATTGCTCAAAATCGTATTTTAAAATTTTTGGGACCAACGCGATCGGACACTTGTGCAGTCAACTTTCTGACGTCGCTTTCTTGTTAGAATCTTATCTAATCAATATTTTCTTCAAATCTTTCACTTTTTTTCCTCAAAAGTCAACTTTGGTCAACCCTAGTCAAACTTGGTCAACATGGACCTCGACATCTCTCAAAATTGATTATGAATCTTTTGAATTCTTTCGTAATCTTTTCTAAGTTCTTCTTAATCTCTGATTCAACATCTATCTGCGATTTCTCTGTCTCAATCATGATTATAACGTGTCATCTTTCCATTTTGCTCTCGAGGGGGCAAGATGATTACATCATTGAATCTATTCTAATCAATCCAATCTGAATTTAAAAGTCCTCATTGCTAGGGGCATCTCATCACTTGGGCCATGTTCACTTTTTCATACCTCAAGCCAAAACTGGGTGTTCCACGACTTTGAATCAATATGGGCATCTTTGTTCCCTACATCTCGTCATCTATTAGGTATCGGGGCAATCTAACCCGGATCCCTGAGGATCAAGCTTCATTCTGGAGATGATTCTCAAAATCTCAATCTATTAGGTATCTGATAAATCTAACCTAGATATTGGGGGACTAAGCTTCGTTCTGGAGATACTCCTAAAAATCTCTATTGACTATCTTTTGGGACAGGTATCAGGGCAATCTAAACCTCACTCATGAAGGTTGAGCCTCATTCTGGGGACAGTCTTGTGAAAGATATCAATCTAACCAGTGTCTGGGAAATCTAACCTAGATATTGGGGGGCTAAGCTTTATTCTGGAAATAGTCCTAAAATATCTCATGACTATCTTTTTAATGGACAGGTATCAGGGCAATATAACCCTGACTCTTGAAGTTTGAGCCTCATTTTGGGGATAGTCTTTTGAAAGATATCAATCTATTAGGTATCTGGGCATTCTAACCCAGATCCTTGAGGATCAAGATTCATTCTGGAGATGATTCTCAAAATATTAATCTATTAGGTATCAGGTCATTCTAATCTGGATCCCTGAGGATCAAGCTTCGTTTTGGAGATGACCCTCACAAACTCTACTTGACCGGCGTCTCGGAAACCTAACCTAGACTTTGGGGAGTCAAGCTCTGTCCTAGAGATGGCTCTAAAATCTTCATCAATTGATCTTTGCATTATCAATTTTCAAAATCTATTCTTCTGTGCTTCAGCCATCAGACTATTCTTTGAACTAATGCGCTGCTCACACATCAATTCAAAGAGGGGCAAAATTTAACACCTCAAAATTGGCATGTTGCAACCCTGACCAATTTTGTTGCATTTGTCATTCTTCTGAATCATCAAAGTCCTATTGTACTAGGCAATTCTGAGTTTTGACTAACTCTACTCGACCTAAGTGTCAAATGTAGAAAATCCTAAATCTCCATTAATCATACATTATATTTAATTCCTAAAATATCTATTGGTTAAACAAACCCTATGATTGAATTAACTTAATTATAAAGTCTTAGCACTTTAATTAAATTAAATTCACCCCTTTTAGCTAAAACACATGAAAAGAAATTAAATAATATTTAATTATTAAGTAAATATCCTCATTTCAATAATTGAATTTAAATATTCAGATAATTGAGAAAACCATATTTATGAGGTCATACTTTATTTATTTAATTAAATATTCTCTCAAAAATCTTCTCTCTATTCAGAAATAGAAGTTTTGAAATAACTGTGCTTTAAAGAGAAAGAAAACAGTTAAAATCATAAATAAAATAGTTAAAATCAAAGAAAGAAAATAGTTAAAGCAAAGGGAAAGCAATTTATTATTTTCTTTTAAAGAAAGCTTGCTAATTTAAACTGGCTTTTTTGTCTATTTTATTTCAAGAATGAAATTGTCTATTCTAATCACCTCTGAATCTATAAAAGAACTCCCATTCATCATTCAAAACCCCTGGAGAAAATATGCATTGTTAGAATACTGGATGGTTGCTACATTTTATCATCTCATTTCTAGTTAAAAGATTTCATTTGCAATAGAATAATTTCAATTTCTTAGAATAATTGCATTGAAATCATGTCTTAGATTAATCTTGCATCTTTAAATTCTTAGAATAATCTTGCATTTGCATTGCATTCATGGAAAAAAATCTTTCATTCTTAGATTGGTCTATGGTTGTGAGACTCTTGTTGTGAGAGCTATTCAAAACCCCATCTAGATAGAAGGCAACTGGTCAAATCATATAGGCATGCAGGATGAATAACTCATATTCACTTTTGTACGTGGCTGATGAACAAGGACTATGTTGAAGTGTATGGTTGAAAAGCAAGGCCAATTCTACTAAAAACTATGCTCCTAATACCCGTCATGAGAGAAGGGAGGTTTCAAAAGAACAAAAGATTTCTTTCTAAAGTCTCTAAGATTCTAAACTCATGGTGGCAGGATACTTTAATTCTCCTTTATTCCCTTCTAAAAAGTTTGGAGGTAATATGGACTATACTGACAACATGGGAGACCTGGCTAGCTTTGTCTTCATTAATGGTCTTTATGATGTTGAGCTAAGGGGTAAGCCCTTCACCTAGACCAATAATAGAAAATATAATCATCTCATCTAGGTCTACCTTGATTGTGTCTTCCTATCCTCTACCTAGGATTTGGGGGTGGCCTCCTCTTTGGTTGCGCTTCCTAGGATGACTTTGGATCATCACCCTCTCCTACTTAAATTGATGGATGTGTGATACCCATACCCTGCACCTTTCAGATATGAGATTATGTAGACCTCCCACCCAAGCTTCCATGATAAGATCTAGTAGTGGTGGGCTACCCCAATCAAAGGCTCGGCCATGTTTAGGGTTTCTTCCAAGCTTGAGCTCATCAGAGGAGCTATTAAAGGTTAGAGGAAATTCACCTTCAGAGACATCTTCCATATGAATAAGACTTTATCTAAAAAACTTGAATTTCTTCAAGGCAAAATGGCAGGGGGGATCAGTCAGGTGAACTGTACATTGAGTAAGAAAATACTAGGAGATGTTGGAAGTCGACCTTAGCTAATGAAGAATTTTTTTGGAAACAATGATCTCGGGTTTTATGGCTAAAGGAGGGAGATCGTAACAATGCTTTTTTCCATCAATCTTCCTGTAAGCACAAAAAATAGAATTCCATCACCACTCTCAAGAATTTAGGGGGTTTGGGAACCTCTGACCCAATTCTTCTTGGGGATTTAGCCACTGATTATTTTATGAGATCCTTCACCAATATGAATTTTGGGGACTCTGTTAGCCTCCAGGATTATCTCATTTCTCAACTCCCTAGGGCTATCATGACTGATGAAAATAATATTCTCATGTCAAGGGTTACTGATGAAGAGGTGCATAAGGTGGTGTTCTCCATGGGACCCTACAAAGCCCCTGGCCTAGATGGTTTTCCCCCAGCCTTCTTCCAAGAATTTTGGGATATTATAGGTTATGATGCCATTCGTACTGCCCGGGACTTCATTAGATGTAAAAAGATCGTTAAGAAACTTAATGATACCTATATTGTCTTGGTCCCCAAATGTGTTGAGCCCAAATCATGGAGGACTTTAGACCTATTAGCCTTCGCAATACTCTGTAAAAATTCTTCTCAAAAATTATGGTTAATCATATCAAACCTCTGCTTGACAGAATTATTAGTCCCAATCAAAAGGGATTCGTTCCTGGAAGACAAATTATGGATGTTTCCATCACTACACATGAAATTCTACACTTCATTGATTGTATTAAGGTTGGTGGGATGGCCCTCAAGCTCGATGTCTCTAAAGCCTATGATAAATTCAACTGGACTTTCCTCTACAAAGTCCTTTCTTCTTTTGATTTCTCTGAAAAATTTATCACCCTTATTAAGGCTTGCTTGGAGACTATGAGATGCTCGGTGTTGTTTGATGGAAAACCCGGTGCAAAATTCTCCCTAAGTAAGGGTTTTTGCCAACGGGACCCCCTTTCTCCTTATCTCTTTATTATTCTTGCAGAGGTCCTTTATAGTAACATGATGCAGATGGATTAATCTAGAGAGATTGACAGGATCAAGCCAGCTACAACTCTCCCACCTGCAATCCTACAACAATTCATGGATGACACCTTCTTCTTTGAGGCCTTTTTGGTTAGGGAAGCTGGGATGTGGAAGCGACTGCTAGATAATTACCCTACTACTTCGGGTCAGCACATCAACTATCAGAAAAGCAGAATGTTCTTCTTTAACACTGACATCTTGGTGCAAGGAAAAATTATGAAGATTCTGGAATGCTAGAGTGATAAGCTTCCTGCCACTTATCTTGGCCTCCCATTGACTATCAAAGATGTGAAGAATGAATTTTGGAATACTATTCTATAACGGACCCAAAGGAAGCTGGCGGGATGGAAAGGTAAACTTCTAAGTAGTGTTGGTAAGCTCCAACTCCTTGCTACATCCCTACAAGGAATTCCAATGTATTTTTTTATCTATTTTTAAAATCTCTGGTTTCCTGGTTGAAAAGCTTGAAAATTTTCAATGCACCTTCCTCTATTCTAGGTCAACAGAAAATAAATGCCTACCACTAGTCTATAGTGATAAGGTATGTCTTCCCAAATACTTGTGGGGCTTGGGTCTAAGAAAAATCTGCAACCTTAATAGAGCTCTGCTATCCAAAATGGCATAGACCATGGTTCAGGGAGTTGTTGATTGGTGCAAAATCATCGAGGCTAAGTATCTAGATGGGGGCCACTACTGTAAAATATTCATGTTTCAGGGCCACCCTGGGGGCTCAAAAATCTGAAATAGTATTCTCAAATGCAGAGGTATCATGGAAAAGGGGGACACCTAGCTATTAGGAAATGGTAGGGAGATTAGGTTCTGGGATGACCCCTGGCTTCTGGATATCATTCTCAGGAACTCTTGATTCTCTCAGGTGAGGAACATTCTGACCCTTGGTATTGGTTCTCTGGTATCCAACTTTATCTCCAATGGTAAGTGGATTGACCTCCTCCCCCATCTTCATGCCAGACCATACATAACCAACCTGGGGACCAAACTGAGTGATCTGTTGTATTCGGTCCGTATTCCTATCATTAACCGACCTGATAGACTGTTATGGAGATGCACTCAATAGGGTGTGTTTTCTGTTAAATCGGCCTATGGTCTTCTGATTAATGACAATGCAGACACTTCTTGTTGGAGGAAGGTTTGGCAGCTCTAGTTAATCCCTAAAGTTACCTTCTCTTGGTGGATGATGCTCCATGGGAAAATCCTCACCCTTGATAATCTGGTCAAATGAGGGTTTAGCATTGCCAATAGATGTTTTCTTTGTAGGAAGGCAGAGGAAATTACTAACCACATAATGCTTCACTATGAGTTTGCTGATGAGCTATGGGAGGAGATCCTCTCTAGACTCAACCTCCCTTGGGTTTCCAAACACAGTATCTAGGATATGCTACATGAATGGCACTCGCCTTGACAACACCCATTGATAAAAATCTTGTGGAACCAAATCCCCCTATATTCTGTTGGGTCATCTGGAAGGAGTGCAATAACAAGATATTCATAGATACTCAACTTACCATAAAGGAGGTCTTTTATCTTGGGTATAAAAGTTTACAGGAAAAATTGTTGGTGGGAAGTTGGAAAATCCCAAATCTCCCCCACTCTAATTTTGACTGGAAGATTGAAAAAGATTAGAGAATTGGTAAGGGGTTTTCCAGATTTGAAAACACTAAACTAAGAGCTAGAAAGGAGACTATTTGGGCTCCCCCTCAGGCCTCCTAGCACAAACTTAATTTTGATAGGTCTATTCGGGGTGGAATACAAGATGGAGGGGGAATCATCCGAGATCATTGGGGGATAATGGTGGCCTCTAATGTTGGTCCCCTCATTGACCACTTGTTTAACCAGGCAGAGGATATGTCTCTCTTATGTGGGCTGAATTTTTCTCTTAACCTGAGTTGAACTAACATTGAAATTGAATTGGAATCAAAGATTATTATTGAGGCTGTTAGTGGAAACTCCCAGGCTGGTTGGAGAGTTGACCCTATCCTATTTGATATAAAAGGTCTAATGGGTTGATTTAGTAAGACCACTATTAAACATATTTATAGGGATGGGAATAATGTTTTTGATTCTATGGTTGTTGTGGGATTACTAATCGATGGATTATGATGCTAGAGGGATATTACTCAGCTGCCTGAGAATACTCAGGACTTGCTTACGTGGGAAATGAGAGGTGCCAATAATAAAATTCATAATGTTTAAAAATCATAGGTTGGTTTGGGTGCTAAATTGTGGACCTGCGTGCTCTATTCATTTAAACTTTGGTGCGAATTGTAATTGGAAACACCATGTGGCCTTTGCTAGTGGGTTCCCCAATTCCTTTTGTAGGTGGATGTGGCCTGCTGGCGTAATTTTTCTCTTAAAGTACCATTATGTCTTTAAGTTACATTTGAAGAAAGTATAATTTACAGAGGATAATAAAATATTTGGCGTGGATTTAATTGATGGCGATTATGGCTTATAGTGCTGCTCCCATGTGTTAACCCCAGTGGCATCTTTGGCGGTGTTTTTCGAGGCAAATTACAATTATTATCGTAGTTATGGCTCGCGAAATGAAAATATTTTAGGGCTAAGATATAATTTCAAATATTCCATTTCACGCAACTACTCTTCTCTAAAATTGTTCTCTATTTTTTTTGGTTGTATCTTGGAGGGTTTCTGCTCTAGCTGGCCTTGGAACAAAGCTTTCTTCTAGGTGTGGGTTGTGCTTAAGTGCTCTGCAAATATGGGTGGTGATCGAAACAGAATTGAGCCTGATAAGATTAAGGAGGATTTTTCTTTAGACCCTATGGTTATGTACTTCTACAAAGAGGGAGGGATTCTTCCCTTCATGGAGTGCTTAACTAGACATGATGAAATGAACTCTCGATAGTTTGCCAAAGCCTGGAATGAGAGAAAGGTCACCATAAATGGAATCACATTTGAGATCAATGATGAGGTCATAGGAAAAGCCACTAGAATGCCTACTATGGATCGGAAATGGAAGAAAACCACTAAAATGCAGGCTAAAACAAAGTTTGATAAGTTTTTTGCTAAGAACGACAAGCCGATGTCAAAAAATGGTGGATACAGCACCGCAGACCTGCCTGAATTCTGGCCAAAGATGTGTGAGCTGGCCATGAAGTACTTCACCTTGGAGGGTCATGAAGTACATTTTACAATTACTACCTCCCTTTTTAAAACCATCTTAGGCACAAGTTGTTGGTCTCCTTGTTGTTGTATCTCTTACATTCTTTGGAGTCAACTGTGGTTGTTGTGAAAGTATCATTATCTCTGGGAAAGAAACCTGTTTACCTCCAGTAGGGGCTTATTTTTAGAATCTACCATTTTCACGCCCTTTACCCTCCTCCCATCATAGAAATTACCCAAGATTCCCATCAGCATATGTCTCCCTCGGTCTCCCTCAGCTAGGGCCTTCCTACGCCCTCTGGTTCTATTGGAGGCTCTACCCCTACTGCTAGTCATAAATCCTCTAAAACCCACCCTACCCCTGGCTCTCGGGTTGGTTCCAAACACGAACTAACCTATGACGATTCCCCCCAGCCTTCTAAAAAATAAAAAAAATGGACATTAACCTGGAGTGCCCTTAGAATACCAACCCCCAGCCTACTAATGTCTGCCAGTCCTCTAGGCTTGGCAAGGAGAAGGGGAAAATAGCTATGAAGGAATTATTTTACAAAGAGGATATCTTGGTGGAATCTCCTAGCATGGAAGAAAACCATAAAAATTTGACGATGAGAAGGGAAGGGATACAATCCACAATATTGTGGTTGAAGAGGGAAAAGAAGATAACGCCCCTGATACTATGGCGAGAACCCTAAAGGTGTTGCGGGAAATGGCCTGGTTGGAAAAATCAAGTACTAGATTGTTAATCTGGAAAACACGGTGGCGAAGCTGAGAGGGGACCTGACCAATACTAACAAGAGACTGGTAGATGTCAGCAAATTTTCCCTCAAGGTCATGCTTGCCTCATCTACCACCCTCTAATTGTTGAATGAGAAGGCCTCTACCGAGAAGGAGTCTGTTGAAGAAAACTATGAACTCTTCAAGTTTCTGAACGAGGAGTGGGCGGACCTGCTACTGTCAAAGTTCTCATGGGATGGCAAAGGAACCTGCTAATGGTGCGGGGTGGTAATGGGTGTTGTTGCATTGCCGCCCCCAAGGCATATAGCTGGGCTAGTTTTTTAAATTATATTTTTAAGCTTAAGACTTTAATTTTGGTTAATGGCCCTGCATGGCATGGTTTAATATTTTGGCTTCTGGACCTTGATACTATTTGTATGCGGGGTTCTGAAACTTTACACTTATACTTGTTTAGCTTCTTCATTTTGGTTTTTGATAGAGGTAGATGATTATATCTTTGCTTTATGTTGCTTTCTAGGTTGATTTAATATGTTGTTAAGTTTGTCCTAGTCAGCTTCCTATTGTACCTTGGGTCAACACCCTCTTGCTGCTGCTTATATAAAAAAAATGATCACAATTTAACTTGCTCTAAAAAATATATATCCTACCTTAACACATTATTTAGTTCACTTTGTTTTCATTTTTATTGTTACTAACCTTTAATTTAACTATTTGGACTTTCGGAATTACTCGCTGAATATTTAGATCCAAAATTTCGAGGGAAAATTCACTGACTGGTGCCAGTTTCGCTTCATCTGCTTCAGGATATGCATATAGTACTTCTATTCCTTTGGTTAGAACTTCCCATTGTCTTTCTTTCCTGATAAAGTTTTCAATGTTTAAAGGTTTACAGTAAGGAAGGACTATAGATTTTAGTTCTCATTAATGTATTTATGGATTTTAGTTCTTGTTAATGTATTTATTTAATTTATTTATATTTAGATTTTTTAAGTCAATTTAGTTGTCTATACATACTTCACATTTGTTCATGTCAAGTTGCCAACATTTAGGAGTTGATTAGAGGGGTGTCAATTCTATTTTGACACCTCATCCTTGTTTAGTGGGAGCAACTCGCCATCACTTATTGAGTGTTGGGTTCAACTTCTATTTAACCCAATCACTCTTCCTATATGTACTTTTCTTCTCCTTTGCTTTTTCAATTAATTATTGATCAACTTTAGACTCATTTTGTATTATTGTATTTATTTTTATCTCTTATAGATTCTAGAAATTCTACAACTTTGATCTTCCGAATGTGCACAGTGTTTTGCCACTGGAGACACAACTGAAAAATTTCAGGGTTTATAAAGCATGGCTTGCAAGATTATTTGGGCTTGAAACTACCAACAGGACCGTATCTCAAGCATTAGTTACTACAAGCACAGGCACTGATGATTTCGCCAATAATTGTTTCCTCAATCCTCTGACAATGGGAGCCTATATCCTCGAACAGTTTCAGGATATACTTCTCATGTCTCTAAGTGAATTTATAAGGGTAATAGTTTTCTCTTATACAACACGAAGCATTTTTTATTTTTAGAATTCTTTTTAAGTACAAACGTATTTTTTTGTCCACAGAATGTTGCCCACGAGGGTGCTACTAAAGTTGCCGTTTTAGGGATTCCTCCTTTTGCTTGCTTGCCTTCCCAAATTACTCTCCACAACATAACAGGAAATGGCTGTTATGAGTTGTTTAATGAGGTTGCGAGCTCTTTCAATGACAAGATCAAAGCTTTAATAGAGAACATAAAGCCCAGTTTTCCAGGCGTTGTTATTGTTTATCAAGATGTATAATATGTTTTCTTAGACACTGTCAAATCTCCGACTAAGTATGGTAAGTTTGAAGAATTCCATTTCATAGTATGGGTCACAATGTTTTGTGAAAAGAATACTGTCTGTGATATAAATTAGTTATATACATGAAACTGGATAGCAACACTGAGACCATTGTTTGTTAAAGGAAAAAATGAAATGGGTGTTTTTTTTTGTGCAGGTTTTGAAGAGGCAAGGAGAGGAAGGAGAGGTTGTTGTGGAACAGGTCTTTTGGAGATAGCTATATTGCGCAACCCTAGCAACATAAGTTGTCCTGATCCGTGCAAGTATATGTTCTGGGATAGTTTTCATCCAACAACTGAATGTTATCAAATCCTTGCCAACCACTTGTTCCAGCAGACTGGCTTCTTTCGACTTACCAACTCCAAGGAACTAATGCAAAGATAATTGAGTAGGGCATGCACTATTTTACAACAATAAATTGGAAGGAAGGCAAGGCATGCACTATTTTACAACAATAAATTGGAAAGAAGGCTGGGTAAAATAATATGTTTTCCTCACGAGTGGAAGGGATTTGTTATATTATTTTTATAATTAACAAATCTAAATTAAAAAAATAATATAACAAATTCTTTCTTCTTTTGAAGATATTATTATACTAAGTCTTTTTTCAAATTTATTGTAAAATAGTTCATGCTCTATTCATTTATTATAATATTTTTGGAACACATTTTGTCATAATAATTATAAATTTTTAATATCATATGACGCTAGATTGTAAAGTGTGATATTTAAATATTATGAAGACAAGTTTAAATAAAATATAAAAATTAAAATTTATGGTTTCACATATAAGAACTAATATATTTGAACATATGTTTTATAATAGAAAGTTATTATGTTTTCTTTTTCAGAGATAAATGATAATAATAAAATTATGTTCATATAAAAATTCAGCTACATTTTGTCTCTTTTGAATAATGGTTGAGTACATCGATCACTTTGATAGATTAATAATCTTTTCAATTTTAGGTTGCATAATCACACTACTTCATGTTTGAATTTTTACCGAAACAATTATATGTACAACAACTTTCATTGATAAATTAATTTTAAAAAAATTATTAATCAAATTTTTTGGGTATAATATAATTTTATTTTATAAATTGAGATAACCTAATCAAATTTTTTACTAAATTTTTTTTAACATTGATGATAAATTTTAGAATTACAAAAATGTCTGTAACTGTCCAATGCCCTAGCTTTGACCTCATGCTTCTTATATGGCTAAACATTTTTTTCATCCTTAAATATATTTTTGCATCCTTTTTACTATTATGAACACCATTATGAAGATGATAAAGACATTGAATAATAGAACCCCAATTTGCTAATGCTATGCAATAAAGTAGTTTCATGAAAGGTATTTTAGAATGCATTTTCCTTCATGTTGGAAGACATTCACCTCATTTAACATTGTACCAAATCAATGCTCACTTTTCCCTTCTTAAATTTAAATAAATACCATATAATACCATGATGTTATACTACTATGTGGTTTGGTCATTCTAATTTACCATGAGCAACATTGAAAATTTTATACCCTTAAAATTTCATGTTATGTTTTGTGTCCACGTCAATGTTATGTCTCATTGCATCCCTTGTATTAGTTTTTTCTATACTAATAAGGATGTCTTTAAATTCAAGAAGGAAGAGTGGGGCTCATGTGTAAGGGTCATTCCATATAAATTGTGAGATCATCACCTCATATTGTTTGGGATTTCAGGAAATGGTCCACACCATTGGCTCTGAGACCCAAGAAGGATGCTTTTGCACTAAATATCAAATTGTTAGAAGATGAAGTTGTTTAGAATGTAGTATGCATTATCAAATAATTTAATTTATGAATAGATGAACATGGTAGTGTTATTGATAGGTGGGTTCAAAATAATAAGAGTTGTTAAGACAAGTTGTGTACTCTCTTTTGGGTCCGATGTTTGGGTTATTTATTCTATCCTTTCTCTGGCTTCCCAAGTTACTTTGTGTTTCTTCTAGTTCTGATGAGTTATCTGTCTGCAACATGGGTGGAGGCCTAAGTCAAATTGAGCCTGATTCCTGTGAAGAGTTTAAATGTAACTCGAAGGTGTGGAAAATCATTCAGGATGGTCACATCGACCAGTATGTGGATGGGACGATGGCAAAGTTTGCATTGGGGGTGTTTCGTTTGTGGTTTCTATGGAAATTATATCTACATTTATGGGCCTTCTTACGGAGGGGACATAGATGCTTCACAATTCCAAAGGGCATTACAAAACTGACATCAAAAGGATCCTCGGCCCTCGGGAGATTTTTCCTCGGTTGCAAAATGATTTCAACAGGTTGGAGCTCCCTAGAGATTGGAAGGAGGCTAATTTCATTCTCATCAAGTACATAACGTTGGAAAGTATATTCAAAAGATTCCTAGTAGATAATTTAAGTTTCTGGAAGGTTACATTCATGGCTTGGATGTTCACGCATCATCCTTACCCATTTTTTTTTGAAGATTTTGTCCACATCTCAATAATTGACTTCTTGGAAGCACCTAATATATTTATAAAGTTTCCATCTAAGTAGGCAATCTAGTTTGTTTATATTGCTGCTCATTTATTTTGATTTGAAAATAATTATTACTATTTTTAAAATTGAGATTTAATTGGATCCTCTCATTATAGAGATCTATATAATTTTTATTCATTAAAACTATTTAATTAGATTATAATTTTTTCTCTTAAGTTGATATTTAATATTTATGTGACCTCTTAACCTTATATTATTTTTTATCATTTATTGTATAAATCTTTATTAATAATTATTATTATATTTATGGCACACAAACAACATAATAATGTCGAGTAACATAAATATCTAAAAGGGCTAGAATTTTTTCGTAATTATTTCAGGTATGAGGTGCTGTGCATGCATATTAAATTCTTCAAAATATACTCTAAATTCGTTAAATAAATCTAGACCTCATGCATCTTGAAATTTGAGGTCATTTCACATTGAATATAATTCTATAAATACATATATGCTAATCACTTCTATAAAAAATAATTAATCCTTTTATTGATTATGCATTCTCTACAATTATCTTTTTACTTCAACAATCCAAAAACATTTCTTTTTATTCTTTCTTATTATATCTAATAAATTCAAATATCCTATTAGAATTCTAGATAGATTCAAGCACATCACATCAAAAACCATTTCTTAGAAGGTGATTCTACATGCCAATTTAAGTCACACAAATGAAAAAGACTCATATTAATTAATTCATTTTAACAATTTTAAAATATCTATTTTTCAGCATTCTTTATTACATCAATAATTAATGCATATGTAGCACTATAAATTTTAATAGACTTAACACATTCTATTGAAAACTCATACAAATGAAAAAAACTCATACTATTACATTCATCTTTTAACAATTCTAACACTTATTTATTTCATAATAATTACACATATTGCACTAAAATTTTCAATGGACTTAAACACAATCCATTGGAAACGATTACTTAGAAGACAATTCCAATTACCGATTTGAGCAAAACAAAACAAAAAATACTCATACAATTATATTCTTCCTATAAGAACTCGACACATGTTTTTTTTTTTCAATTCTCTATGACATCTATAATAAACACACATATGCCAATAAACTTTCAATAGCTTTATAATCACTCCATTGAAAACCATTCCTTAAGAGACAACTCGTATTAATTTAAGCCAACTCAAATGAAAAAATAATCGTTCTCATATTTTTATCGATATAATATAGGAGGTTAACGGCTTATATAACGTTTCTAATTACACACGTTTCTTCTTCAAGTATACTAATGACTGGAATGGTGCTGTCAAGAGCTCCTCACTTAGTGTAGGTATTTTGCAAATCAGAAAAAACAAAAATTAAAGAAATCAAGAAATTTATCATAAGTTCAGTTGCATCAAAACTTTGGAAAACAAATCCTTGGCAATGATGTTATAGGCATCACTTGTTGGGTGGAAGCTATCCCATAATACATATTTCGATGGGTCATTACAAGTTGGGGTCCCCTTATTTCCGTAATATGGATGCCTCTAAAAGTCCAGTTCCACAGCAACCCTTCCTTGTTTCTTTAAAACCTGCACCACACAGTTAATCAATGTAAACATCAATAACATCTAACTTTAAAATAGTTGAGAACAAGGCATTCGAATGACATTTACTATGTTTCTGATAAATATTTGCTTGCCATATTTAGTGGGATTTTTAATGATGTCATATAGTTTCTCATATATGTCATAGTATGCTATTCGAAGGTAGCAGGAAACCTTGGAGTCATCTCCTTTGCTAAAGCAATTGTCTTCTCATTGAAAGATGCAGCAACTTCATTATACTTTTCATAGCAGGAGGCATTTAATATATTGGGTAAAGTGATTTGAGAAGGGCAACAACCAAATGGTGGTAGCCCAATGATAACAAGTCTCGTGGCACCCTCATTGTAAATGCTCTGGAAACTGCACAACAATAATTATTAGATGGCTTCTGCAGAACATGCCTGTTGAAAACATTAAAGGGTTTGTTTGTGTTAATTACCTGTACAAACCCACGAAGGGATTGGAGAAGAATATCCTCGAACTGTGTAAGGCTGTATTTTTTCCTGCATAGTAATTGTTGATAAAATCATTTGAGCCTGTGCTCAGAACAAATATTGCTTGTGATATGATTTTGCTCGCATTCTCCAGGCCTGCAAACGGTAATGCCTGAAGTTCTCTAGTTGTTTTCCCAACGTTAACAATTTCTGCAAATGGGAAAAGTATTAGATTTGACATTTGAGGTTTTTGATTTGTTAGAGTTACGAATGAAATAAAGAAAGGTTTTGAAAGGATCTCATGAATCTTTTATATTGAAAAAAATAGAAATAAAATAAAAAAAAATATAATATAATTGGGTCAATTTTTTTTTTTTGATCATTAAGGGGCTGAAGCCGAGAATTGTATTAAAATTTAAACTTTAGAACATAAACAAACATACGGGAGAGTTGCTGGTTGATAACCCAATTCTACAAAGAGAATTGTGAACCCAAAACAGAGCACCTAGGGTCAAACCAGAGAAAAGTATTGTAGAAGTTTAAATTTCAATGATAGTATAACGAAACAAAATAAAAAATTCAAAATGCCAAAAAAAGCTTATAGCCCCCAATGGACTTAGCTCATGTGGTCACACGGAAGGAGAAGTGGAGTCGTTCTCCATGGTTGCTCCAGAACCATATTTAAGTTGTCCCCCAGAGATGGAGAGCCGCTATCCTCTGGATCCTCTTCAAAAGACTCCTCCTCAAGGTCTCCGATCTCTTCATCTTCCACCTCCTCTTTGTCTTCATCTTCTTCATCATCACCCTCGGCCTCAACCTCGCTGCTGTCATCATCAGAATCCACCTCCATTTCCTCCCCTACGACTGCATTATCTGATGAGTCCGAGCTCCCCAACCCATCCAACCTTTCCTCATATTTGTATTGATACACCCAGGGGAGAGTTTCGTCTAAGTTGCCACCATATGGGACACTCAGGCTATCCTCAATTCCTAGGAATTTAGGGAGGAATTTTAACCCTCTCCACATCATGCAAAGCCGCAACTGATGGTCTTCCCATTCCCAGCCCCACAAAATGTGAAGGCGTCGAGGAGGACCAGCGTAAATATTCCATCTGGGGCCGATTCCAAAACCCGGGAAGGGTTGCCTAGTAGTCATTGTCATGGCTAAGTCCCATGGAAAAGGTGTTGTGAGATCAACATCGATGTTCATTACTGCCTTGTGTAATCCCACAATGAAATTCGCAGAGAACAAGCGATCACCAAAAATAAAAAAAATTCTAACTGGTCTACAAAATGATATGTAGGAGATATTTTTTATAGCAAGTCAAATTGTGATATTGCTATCAGGATTCAACTGTGTAGTTTTTGAGTTAAATTCATTGACCCATGTTTCATGAGCAGTGGTTCACAAGAACCCATCTCTCATACGAATGAATCGAACACTTCACACTCATTGCATCTAGGTGATGCTCACGAAGGTGAAACATCGGGACTGCCTGGGAGATCACACATTCTAGTACTTCTCCAACTCAAATGAACTTAACTACAGAATTTCCTCCATAATTAAACACACTTTCCTTACAACCCCATTTACCAAACTTTCAACTGTTAAAAATAAGTCTCATATAAACTAATGATTGACTGACCATCAACAAGTCTGTAATTCGCTAGATAGAAAACTTCAACAACAATCAACGAAATTAAATGAAATAATAATAATAAAAGCAATTGCAATGTACTGACCAAAGTTTTTGAGGTACTGTCATCGTATCCTGATGAAGCCGAACCGAAACTAGCACCTGTCAAGCAATTTTTCTCCTTAAAAATTGGGATCCAAAGATGCTGGCAACAAATCTGGAAGTCCTGAGAGTTCAGCTGTACAAAGTTATAATGGCAGAAGGTTTGAACTTTAAGAAATTTGCAATTGTAATTATAAACAATACAAAATTCATCACATTTTCCCATCCTTCAAGACCATCTTTATCATAATTGAGAAATTCAATATCGTAATGTATGCTAACCTAAAAAAAAGTAAAGATTTCTACGGGAATATGACTATATAATGTATATCCAGAAAGAGTATTACAGAGTATGTCAGTCAATAATTTTTCATTTGTAAACCGCTCAGTAGCTTTATGACCTGGAAAATCTCTTCCATATGGAGAGAAGTTAGCTTTTGCAATACTATTGAGTTGATTGTTGTTTCCAGGATCTATTGTGGAGTCGCCAAAGACATAGAGGGCCGAAGCTATGGCCTCCTTAGACTCCACTAGTTGTCCACCTAAAGTTAGAAAAATAACAAAAACCAATACAAAATTAGATGCAGTTAATCCCTCCATTGCTAATTACATGAGAAAACTACATGCCTGGTATACAAATTTATAGTCAAACTGCATTATGTTTTTTCTTCTGTGTGAAAGGAATGCAGAATTATACAGCTGTTCTTTTGGATTTTGGGTATTGGATAAAGGTCCAAGTTTTGTTATTTCAAGCGTATATAATGTCTGAAAGATTTTTCAATTGTCGGCACAAGCTTTTCATGTTCCACGAGCTACATGGGCTGTTGTGAAGTCAACCCCTTGTAGATTTGAAATGTTAATTCAAATCTTCACTTTAAACAAAGTCTGGGTAAAGCTGAGTCGGGAGAACACATTTTTTAATTGAAACGTTGAAACAGGCATTTCATGATCACTCGTTCCAACGACAAAATGCCAGACGAGTGATATTTTATTTTATATAGCTGTCTCCTTTGATATTTCGCGAAGATTTCTTTTGATATTTGATGATTTAGAGATAAACTTGGAAGGATGTGTTGACCTTAGGATCAAATTATTGTGAAGCCAAACAAGGGTCCACTTGGATGAGCTGTGCCTTTGGAGACACTCTAATGATCTTGTGTTTCATTTCCGTGTTTGATCACATTTCTTCAGTATTCTCAGACTGCTATGCACGGCTGGGCTTAACCAGCACACTAACTGTTGACCTCTTAGGTGGCTGGTAGACCCGTTTAACCTTCCGTTTCCGCTCTGTCTTTGGTTGCGTTCGCCTGACTCTCAGCTGTGGTTATGTTTAACTTTCAATTCTCAATATGCATCTCCTGCTCTCAACAAGGAGATAGTACTTCGACTGCCCGTGCCTTTCCACTTCAATCAAAGCTTCTCGAATAGAACGGCAGTTGTGCGAGGACGTCATAGGATCCAGCCTTTAGTTCCACCAACACCTTATACATAAAGCTCATTTAGTCAAGTCCTCGCGTTTAATAATAGCATTCTCTCATATGTGAAACTGGTGCAATTAACGGAAGTGCAGACAATCGTGTGTTGGATTTTCCACCAAATCATCAATTTAGCGCTGCTCAGAGTAAATCAAAGTAAGTCAAATTGTGTGTGGACTTTTGCAAGATAAGTTCAAATTAAATTTTGGGGAAATCAGATTTTTCTTCTTCGGACAGAATTTTCTATGAAGGGAAGAATGTTTTTCTTCTTCTATATGTAAGAACTTAAGTTGTCTTTTGTATACAGGAGCAAAAAGTTGTTTTTTGTAGTGCTTTGTTTTTATCGGAGAAGAAGCTTGCATATTTCCAGCTCTCTTTGTATTTTGTTGTCTCCATTTGATTCCGTTGTGCATTACCAGTGATAGGGAAACATAGTTTTAATCTCTGTATATATGATCTATTTTTTGCTCTGCCCTTCCAATGGGGATTTAGTTTATTGCTGATTATAGAGCATTTAGTTGTAAGTTTTCAGATTATACAGTCTATCTATAATCTTTATATGGTATTAGAGTTGTTTGGCCCTCAATCCTTGTGAGTTTAGGCTTTTGTTTTTTCTAGATATTTGAATTTCTTGCACAGAAGACATGGCTGGAGATGGAGGAAAGAATTGGCAGCAGCCACCGTCCTTCAATGAACAAAATTTTGATGTTTGGGCAAAGAAAATGAAGACAGTCATCGTTGCGAATGATTTGTGGGAGCTTGTGGTCAATGAATTTGTGGATGTAACTGACCCAGCTCTGTTTGCTGCCCTCTTAAACAATCAGAAGACTTAGTTGAAGGAGTCAAGGACGAAAGATGCTAAAGATTTGAGCTTGATTGAAACACCCTTGACAGAGACAACCTTTCCCAGAATTACAACAACTGATTATTCCAAAGAAGCTTGGGATATCCTCCATACAAGTTTTAAAGAGACTGACAAAGTTCATTTGGTGAAGCTCCAGATGCTTCGAAGAGATTTTGAAACTCTTCTCATGAACGACAGTCAGTCCATTTCAGATGTCATCTCAAGACTCTCTGGTTTGATAAACCAGTTGAGAACCAATGGAGAAACCATGGAGGAGCAACGACTAATAGAAAAAATCTTGAGAAGTCTTCCCTCAAGATTTGATACAATAGTTATTTTCATTGAAGAGGCAAAGGATCTCTCAACATTAACTATTGATGAGTTAATGGGTTCTCTCCAAACCCATGAGAAATGCCTTAATAGGTTTGTGAATTCCTCCCAAGAGAAAGCTTTCAAAGCTCAAGAAAATGCAAGAGATAGGTGAGAGGAAGAAACAACTCTTGATAAGGCTCATGAGGCAGAGGTCGTGGAAACTCTAGACAACAAAATGATGGAGGAGAAAGCTCAAGATGAGCAGGCACCAATCAAGGAGCTAGCAACTCTTAGAACAACTCCAGAGGATGCAAAAAGAACAATAGCTCGAACAAGAGCAATATTGAGTGCTATTATTGCCATAAATTTGGTTATTATGCAAGTGAATGCTGGAAAAAAACAAAGTGATCAGTCAAAGCAAAGTGAAAATGTTGTTGATGTGAAAGTGGGTGATGGAAATAATCCCACTACCTTCATCATGTGCAATATTGGGGAAGAAGGCAGCACTGAAGTTTAGTATTTAGACAATGGTTGCAGTAACCACATGAAATCATGAAATTATTTTTTCTTTCACAGATAAAAATGTAAAGTCTGAAATTTGAATGGGGAACAATGGAATTGTTCTAGGTGTGGGCAAAGGATCTATTGTGATATGCACCAAGCAAGGTGACAACACAAGAGATTCAAAATGTTTATTTTTCCCCTGGTATGAAGCACAATCTGATGAGTGTTGGACAACTCATTCATAATGGATATAAAGTGGTGATGGAGAATGAACAATGTGTCATTTATGAGAAAGATGGGAGTAATCAAATTATTGCAGTAGTCAAAATGACAAAGAACCGAATGTTTCCATTGAAGATAGAGATGTGCTTCTCTTCTCAACATGTTCTTGTACCTCCCAAACAAGCATGTACAATAGTACAACAATAATCAGCTTTCAAGAGTTTGATTGAAGACCCCTCCAAGATATGATATTTAAGGTATAGACATCTTGGCTGTGCTAGTTTAAGTTTATTGGGTTTCTACTGGAGCATGGTATGCCAAAAATGGGCGATGTGAAAAATCAATTTTTCACTCGTCCAAAAGCTCACCCAAAAGTTTGTTGAATTTTGAGTAGGCCTGAATGTCAGCTCACCTGGCCAAGCCAAAATCCAAAGCTAAAGCATTATCGAATGTCCGATAATATCTGATGTCTGATAATATCGGATATCTGATATTCATAAGTAATAATATATTGTTTCCTGTGGCTGCGTTCAAAATTTTCATTGTGAAAACGTTGAAGCAGCGAAGCCAAGCCAACAAAATCATATATTAGATAGTGATCTGATATCAGATTGGCTACAGTACACCAGGTAAGTAAAATTATGTAGTTTCGTTCTTGTTTTTTGTTTTTGCATTGAAATTTATTACTATTTTTTTAAAAACTAGGTTTTATATGATATTGTGTAATGTATTTTAAAATTGATTATAAACTAGAGTTGAAATTGATATTGTTTATTCTATATTATTTTTGAATCAGACATGGATTCAGACCAATCTGAAAACCCTCCCTCTTAGTCCGTGAACAATCCAAAACCACCTCAAAACAATTCCCCACCTTCAGAAGACCAACTGTTCTCAAACCCTTGACCAATACAGGATCTCATAGGAGATAATCTAAATCATCTTAGAGGATATCAGAACACATATGCGAATATCCCCACCTTGCGTCCCATATTTTCCACGCTGAACTCCATTATTGAGAGCATGGAGAAACTCATAGAACAACACAATGTTGCACTTCTTTGGCGTAAATCCATGCACACCCAATTTGATGATGGGCTTGACTACGATCAAGTTATCGATCTAAACATAACCAAACATGACATATGTAACATTTTTGTTGATCCCAAAACTGGTTTAAAAGTGGACCCTAAAAAATCCAAGTTGTCAATTAAATGGTCTACAAATGATGCAATATGTGGCAACTTTTGGGATCGTTGGTGGATGGTTTTTTATAGACCACCCCACAGCAATTTAAATGTCCCATTCTATTTCATATACAAATTGTATGCTGAATTTGTGCTCGGTCACAAACTCAATTACTGGAGCATGAGACAGAACCGGGGCATGGGCTTAGGCGCTCCCCAGGATAGGCCAGGGGCATAGTAGGTGAAATGTTGCACATATGTCCCCCCTCCTGAGATTTTACCACCCCCCACAGTGCAGCATTCTGACATTATTGCTGAGGCCATCTCACACACTATTGAAGCCATTCATGCCTTGAGTGATCTACTTGTTAGGCAAAGTGCGGCATTGTTTCCTCCTTATACCGATGCTTCTTGCCCTTCCACATCCTCCATGAGCTCACATGTTTGTGTGCCTCATACTTGTGTTATGTTTAAGAATATGTGCTTGGGTCCCTTGAATGATAGTGATGCATATAACTATGTGTTCGAGGTGGACGATACTACATAGCACACTACAGGCACTGAAGCACCCCATGGAGATGTGCATCAGGGGCATACAGAGCCATGGACTCCTACTGTTATGAAAATAGTAAACAATTAACTTGTTACATTATATTTAATTTTAAACGTTCGTATTTTTAATAGAATTTTCTCATAATGATTGCCCACTTATGTTTTGTTATGTGTTTCATTTATGTCCAGTTGCTGATAGGGGAGGAGATGGCACGGGTGGAGGGGTCCACACTTTCAGCCATTTCATTTGGCCTTGACACTTCCACAGTACATACGTTTTAATGTACTCATTGGTTTCCTTTTACTATAATATTGTATACATGTATTTTCTAATTTTTATGATCATCTTATTACATATTGATGCAAGTTTCACCAGTTGCCACTGGGGGCAATGTGAGGGGGTTCAGGCGTCTAGTGTTCACAGGGGGAAGGTAATTAACTATTTTAGATTGATTAAGCATACATCTATACTTGCCACTTGTGTGTACTCATTTTTAATTACATGTTTTATTTGACAGAGGGTGGTGTCTGATGATGTCGTGAGACCGGTTTTCCATGATAGAGTCACAGGCATCTCAATTCGCAGTGATAGCCCCACTGTACATATATTTCTAAATTTATTTGTGTGTAGTTTACTATCAAGTATATATTTAATATGATCAAGTCATGTTTGTATGAAACTTATCTGTTTGACTTTTGTAGGTCACCCCTAGTTTGAAGGAGGTACCACACCAAGGGTTTGTATCACTGATGACACAACTGACATTTCCTAAAGAAAGTTCAATAGAGGTAAGTTTTGATGTTAATTGAGTTATATTTAAAACATGCATTTTCTACCAAGGATTTAACATTAAATAGTATAAATCCTGCCCTGCGTGGCTCTGGGACATTATTTTGATGATGGTTATGGCTTTTAGATACTTTAGTCTTTTAAATTTACGCAGAACTATTACCTTTGTTTTTGATAGAGGTAAAAGCTTAGAAGCTGGTGTTAACAGTAAAATCTTGCTACATACTTCGACTGTGCCATTAACCTGATGTTAATGTGCCTCCAGTCCCCTGTTCTATGGGCCAGCACCCTCTTTCTGCTTTTATCTATCAAAAACATTAAATAGTATAAGTCTTACATCAATCTCATATTCGCAAACATATAGACAGGTCAGAGTCGACATTGGTGGCATTCTCCCTTCGCAACTAAAGACATATATTAGGTGTCTTGACCGCATGAGGAGACCGAGAGGTGAGGTACATGAGAGTTCAATTTTAAAAAAATATTTATTATTATTGACTATGATTTTAAATTTTTATTTATTATTTGTAGAAACCATATAAATTAAGTAATCTACCTTGGTGTTTCACTTTTGTGTTTGAATGTAGGATCCATCGGATTCAAAGAGTAGTTCAAAGAGACTTCACTTTGATCATCCACCAGGAGAATAGAATGTCCAAGAAACATTTGTAGTTGAACTTCTTATATTGAGATGTCATATGGCACATTTTGAGATGGTGTAAGCCATATTGTATCTAGATATGAACTGATTTTGTAAATTTTTGGAGATGGCATGTGCCACATTTTGTACAAAACTATTTCATATATACATATCTACATGTTCATTTATGATTATTTTATCTTTTTCATGTGTACTATGTGTGTATCATTTCCATATTATATCTTTCGCATGTGTTGTATGTATGTATTATGTCCATATTATGTCATTGTCATGCATTGTATTTATGTATGTATATTCATTTTTATATTATATGTTTTCCATGTGTTGTATGTATGTATTATTTTCATACTACATCTTCATCCTCCATTAGCCATCTGGTGCACTATAATTTTGAGAGCACAAAAATGTTGATTGCAAGATTCATATTAGATAAGAATGCAATTGATTAATGTTTTGTCAAATGCATTACGTTATTTAATATTTATTTTACATGTGTTTATTTGAAAGATTCCATTGTTGTGATGTTGGGATAACTAAACCTCTGATTTGGTTTTCAATCTCTTTCATTCATACATGTGGCATTCCCACTGAGAAAACCTTTGATCGTTTATAGATTTGGTTTTCATTTGATTAATGTTATTATTTTAGTGTTACACCATGTTTGAATAGATCTAAAAGTAATTTTCATGCTTTATTTATAATCCTTGCAGTTAATGTAATGTGCTTCTTCATACTCCTACCATTCAATCATGCTCCAAACTCCATGTTATGCATCGTTCGTTCAATAGGCTTCTGTAATTACAACCATCAAGGAAATCTAGAGAGAGAGAGAGTTCTCTCTCTCTCTCTCTCTCTCTCTCTCTCTCTCTCTCTCTCCTAGGTATTAATGTTATACTATAAATATTAATTAATAATTAATACTAATATTATACTATTATAAAATAGAGAAATAAATAAATAATACTAATATTTAAATAATTATATAATACTAATGCAATTACCATCTTATATTAATATTAAAACAAATGAAATTTATAATATATAAACTCAAAATATAAAATCATAAAATTGAAAAAACTTGAATCATAAAATTGAAAAGAGGTTTGAAATCAAAATGTTATATTTGGGTGGGAGATATCGAATATATAATAATATCAAATATACGATAATATCGGATATATGATTAGGCTTGGTAGTTGCTTTGGGTTTTAGCTTTCCAATGCCAAACGTGGATGGTCAACCCAAATGACATGTTCACCATATTTCCTCTAATCTACAGACTTAGACAATGTAGCTGACGACCTTTTTCACCCAAAATTGACGAAATAAAAAGGGTTTCTTTAAGACGTTATCAACTTTCCATCAATATAATTACTGTCAAAATTTGAGTTCAGTAAGTAATTATTAATTAAATCGATTAGATTTCCACAATCCATAAGAATTTTTCAGCTTGATTTCTAGATTTTGATTGCGTGTAATTTTTAGCATCAACGTTTCGGATCACACTCCGTGATCCATCATCAGGATAAGAGCAAAGAGCATGAAAAAATCAGATGCAGACCTGATTTATTACTTATTTTCTAGTTGAGTTATCTCTAAAGTCCTGATTGTGATCCTGATTGAAAAACAACCATAATTTTCAAATGGTTTAACCTTTTTGAAATCCAAAACATGCGTCACATTCTATGCTTTGCCTACTATAAGAAAAAAAGAATTTGCAATTTTGTAAAGTTTAGAATTAGTTAAGGTGGTCATACACGAGAGTTTTTTTTATTTTGAATAAGTTGTAGTAGAAAATTTATAATTAATTATTTATTTGGTAAAAAATTACACAAAAATATGCGTCACATCTCGGCATGAGTCTGCTACTTATATTTAGAATCTTGTGAAAATATATCATCATTTGACTGTGATTAAGGTGGTCAGACATACACGTACTTTTTATCTTTTTCCTAAAATTTTCATACTACGACATGGAAATCTAAAATAATGAACAATTAGATTAATTTTTTCAGACAAGGGCTAGTAGTTTAGAAACTACATTCAATTTCCTACAGATTCTATTCTTACAACTTTTTCACATAAGGTTGATAAGATGTTCAACTTTTTACGTCAAGTTGACTAACCCTGATTTTCTAAGTTTCCATTGTCACTTAAGGCCATAGCTTGGTATACCATGATCCTGCACATACCCTATTGTCCAAGAAAAGAAGGGTAGATGATTTGCCATGTATTGTAGAGTCCATTAGCAAGTGTGAGGCTTGTACTTTGGGTAAGCAACATCGATTGCCCTCTAATTTTGGTAACTCTACAACAGAAAGAGTGACATTAGAGGTGGCCCATATTGATTTAGTTGGCTCTATGCAAATCACTTACATTGGGGGGAGTACTTAGTTTATGACCTTCATAAATGATTTCAGTCATGGAACATGGGTGTATTTTATGCAAAATAAATCTGAAGCTTTTGATAAGTTTTTAGAATTTAAAGCCCGGCATGAAATAGAAAGTGGACAATATGTGAAATTCCCAAGGTCAGACATAGGGGGGAATATACCTCTAATATTTTTGTAAATTGCAGGAAAAATGGTATAAAGAATGAGCTAACAGCCAGCTATACTCTGCTACAAGATAGAGTGGATGAAAGAAAGAATAGGACCATCATTGAGATGGAAATGAGCATGATGAAAGAAAATGGACTCCCATCTTAATATTGGGAAGAATCTATAGAAACAACTATCTATTTGACAAATAGAAGTCCTACAAAGGCCGTTCGTGACATGATTCTATTGGAAGCATGGGAAAAACATAGATGGACAGTTGAACACTTGAGAGTGTTTGGGTGTGTAGCATATGCACACGTGCCAAACGAGAAAAGACAAAATTTGGATGACAAGGGTGTGAAATGTATCGTCATGGGATATAGTCTTGATTCATATATATA